>JAAAKG020021142.1:0-20297 GCA_010014905.2 Druon quercuslanigerum | reverse complement strand
TTATTAATGGGAACTTTTATTATTCGACAATTTTCCCATTTGCAAATTTTATTATTCCGGAATTTTGGTAATTCTACAATATTATTATTCAGGGATTTTCAAATTCGGGAATTATATTATTTTTATAATTATTTTATTATTTTCATTTTTTGGAAATGTTATTCTTCGAGAATTTTCCAATTCGGGAATTTTATTACTAGAAAATGTAATTATCAGAAATTTTTTATTATTTGGATATGTTCTTATTCGAGAATTTTCCAATTTGGGAATTTTATTATTATAAAATTTTATTTTTCGGGAATTTTATCATTAGAAAATTTCATTATCCGGGAATTTTATTTTTCGGGATTTTTTAGGCGTCCCTATTTTATATTAATATTAATTTTAGATTTTAATTTAAAAATTGCGTGAAATAAAAAATATCGCGCGCATTAGTATTTTCAAGGTTTTTTTTTTAAATTGCATGCGACTCACAAAATATGTTTCTTTCTGCATCTTTTTTCAGAATAAAATAAAAGTAAACTTCATTTTATAAAAATTAAAGGCCAGGGACATGGTCAGAAAATGGTAGTGCCGACCCTGGACTTAATTTTTGCAGAGAATTTTGTTCCTACCTGTTCCTACTAACCAGAAACAATTATTTTTTTTTATTTCAAAAGTTCTCTATACTTACGTAGTAAAATCAATCATGCTGGAACCCACGACAACAATTTTACTCGACATATTGCAAAAATCACTTTTTTCAGAAGTAAAATGGAAAATAATCGCCAAAGTCCGTCCGAGTTTCTTTATTTCACTGATAAGAAAATATCACGAGTTGATACAATAACAAAATAGTCGCAAAGATAAATTTTTTTATATCGCTGCTGAAAAGCGCGAAAAATTTAAAAACTCATTTACTCCGGTAACAATTCTCATCTAAAATAACAACAAATGATTAACAATTACTTCAGTTTGTCAAAACAAGTTCTAATTCTTGAATCCTGAAGGAAAAATCAATTTCAGAACTTATTCAATTTATCCGTTATTTATCGGTTATTTATCAGTTATTCAATAACCTTCGTTTGAAAAATAGATCAAAAATTTCGAATCGCTCGAAAGTACCAGTATTTTATATTAAAAATTGATTTTCTCCAATTATGCTAAAAATATAAAAATACTTTTTCGAGTTTGATAAATTTCCAGGAATGGTAGCACTGATTGTGATTGTTTGGTGTCTCGTCGCACTTGCAAATGGTGGTGATCATCACGTAAAAGCGGAATCGTTTCGGAGGACTTTTCCTCTGCGATTCCGTCGGTGTTAATTTTCGTGAAAAATGGCTTCACGAATTCTTAAAACGTTCTTAACAGCATCGAGAGCAATAACCAGCGTGGCTCCGAAACGTAAATAATTTTATTTTAATACACTTTTCATTTCTTATGTAACTGGAAGACCTTTTACACGAACTCTATACTTTTATAGGTTATGTTACCACTTTTCCTGTATTGAGAAGGCCAAATCAGGAATCAAAAACCGAGGAAGTTCGACGTAAGTTTTCACTTTTTTTGTTTTTTAGAATTTAAATTATTTCTTAGTTCATTTTCTCCGGTAATTTCATAATATTTTAGTTTTCTGAAGTGTCTCTTTAGGGCGATTTCCATATGAAAGTTTTCGGATTTTTGGTTTAGAATTTTTATTTTTTGAAGGATGAGCAATTTCCGGTTGTTTAAAATCTGCAAAGTATCATTTAAGTTATTATATATTATTATTTATTATGTACCTACAAGTCAGGAAAATTCTGGGATTTAAAAAAATTCTTGCATAAGTCGGGGAATTTCGATGAAAGGCACTTTCAGTGCACTTATGAAATTAAAATAATAAACCAGTCAAGGATAATGAGACCTTTTTAGTTGAAAATTCAACTATTTTTGTTTAAAATTCATCGTTTTGGGTTGAAACTGAACTTTTTTTGATTGAAAATGCAACCTTTTTGTTGAAAACATCGTCTTTTTGGCATAAAAATTCAATATTTTGGATGGAATTTTTTTTCTTTATTGATTAAAAATCGATCTTGGTTGATCATGCCACTCTTTTATTGAAAATTCGTCTTTTTGGCATAAGAACTCTTCTTTTATGGTAGGAATTTCATGTTTTTTTTATAGAAAATCATTTTTTGTTCTTGAAAATTCAACTTTTTGTTTCAAAAATGCATCTGTTTTAGTAGAAGTTTGATCTCATTTCGATTTAAGGTCGTTTTTTGTTGTTGAAAATTCATATTTTTCGATTAAAAAAATAAATTTGTTTGAAAATTCAATTTTTCGGTTTTTTTATTCCTTTTTTTCTTTTAAAAATTCATATTTTCGGTGTAAAAATTTGTTACTGTTTTGTAGAAAAATTCGTCGTTTTGGCATAAAAATCAAACCTTTTTTATGGATTTTTTTTTTTATAGACTGGGAAATATTTCTTCGTTAAAAATTCTACTTTTTGGTTTAGAAATGCATCTGTTTTCGTAGAAATTTTATCTTATTTGGATTAAAGTTTTTTAGACAAATTCTGCCGTTTGGCGTAAAAATTCTACATTTTGGATGCAATTTCTTTTTTTATATAAAAAAAATTATTCTTGATTGAAAGTTTCACTATTTTGTTCATAATTCGTATTTTTGGGATAAAAATTCATCTTTTTCGTTACAATTTTCATCTTTTTTTGGATATAAAGTAATTTTTTGTTGGTGAAAATTCAACTCTCTTGTAGAAAATACATTCTTTTTGGCATAAAAATTCAGCAATTTGGGTTTTTTAAAATATTTTTTTATTGAGAAATCTCACTTCATTGAAAATTTGATTTTTTGGTTCAAAAAGTCATCTGTTTTTTAGAAATTTTATCTTATTCCGATTAAAGGTACTTTTTTTTGTTAAAAATTAAATTTTTTGCTGAAAGTTCGTTTTTATTATTGAAAATTAAATTTTTTGTCGGATATTTAATCATTT
This sequence comes from Druon quercuslanigerum, assembly GCA_010014905.2. Classification (NCBI taxonomy): domain Eukaryota; kingdom Metazoa; phylum Arthropoda; class Insecta; order Hymenoptera; family Cynipidae; genus Druon; species Druon quercuslanigerum. The sequence continues at coordinate 17,329 of JAAAKG020021142.1, read as the reverse complement.
TGTAGAAAAATTGGACTGTTTGGCATAAAAATTCCACATATTAGATGAAACTTTTTTCTTCGTTGACTGAAAAGTCTTTTTTCTTTTAAAAATTCAACGTTTTTTTATAAAAAAAACATCGTCTTTTTGGCAAAAAATTGAATATTTTTGAAGGATTTTTTTTCTTTATTGACTGAAAAAGCTTTCTTTGTTGAAAATTCCACTCTTGTTAGAAATTTAACTTTTGTGTTTAAAAATTCATCTGTTTTGGTAGAAATTTCATCTTTTTGTATTGAAAAATCAACTTTTTTTTTGAAAACTCATACTTGAGGTTTGAAAATCCAAAAGCTTTGGTAAAAAATCGTCTTTTTGACTTTAAAATGATCCCTTTTTTAATTTAACTTTTTTGTAGACAGTCTTTTTGTCAAAAAAATTCAAAATTTTGGATTGATTTTTTTCTTTGTCGATTTTGGTTTAAAACTTTATCTGTTGTAGTAAAAATTTCATCTTTTTTGGATTAAAAGCCTATTTTTGTTGATAGTTTATTTTTTCGGTTTGAAAATTGGAACGTTTTGTAAAAAAATCATCTTTTTGGCTTAAAAATTATCATTTTTTGTTGTTGAAAATTAATATTTTCCATTTGAAAATTTAGCTGTTTAGTAGAAAACATTTTCCTTTTCGCATAAAAATTCAACATTTGGGATGGATTTTTTTCTTCATTGACTGAAAAATCTTTCTTTGTAGAAAATTCCACTCTTGTCAAAATTTCGATGTTTTGGTTTAAAAAATCATCTGTTTTAGTAAATTTTTTTCGTTTTTGGATTAAAAGTTCGTTTTTTGTTGTGAAAATTAAATTTTTTTATTAATAATTCGTCTTTTTGGATTGAAAATTAAATTTTGTACATATTTTTGGTTTGAAAATTAAAAATGTTTTGCAGAAAAATTCGTCTTTTTAGCATAGTCACTCCACAATTTGGATGAAATTTGTTTTCTTTATTCAGTAAAAAATCTTTCTTGGTTGAAAATTCTACTTTTACGTTTTAAATTCATTTTTTTGTGATAAACATTCGTCTTTTGGTAGAAATTTAATCTGTTTTGGTTATAAAATCATTTTTTTTTTTGTAGAAAATTAAACTTTTCGTTAAAAATTTACATTTATGGTTTTAAAATTAAACCCTTTTTAGAAAAATTCTTCCAAAATTTGTATTAAATTTTTTTTCTTTTTCAATAAAGAATCATTCTTGGTTGAAAATTTTACTCTTTTGTTCCGAAGTCGTCTTTTTGGGATAAAAATTATTCTTTTTTGGTATAATTGTAATCTTTTTTTTAATATAAAGCAATGTTTTGATTTAAAAACAAACTTTTTTTCTTGAAAATTCATATTACTTTTTAAAAATTTAAACTATGCGTAAAAAAATCGTATTTTTAGCTACAAAATTATATTTCTTGTTTAAAATTAAACCGATTTTTAGACAAATTCTTCCACATTATTCTTTTTTTCTTTATTTAGTAAAAAATCTTTTTTGGTTTTAAATTCCACTCTTTGGTTGAAAATTCCTTCTTGGAATAAAAATTTTTTTTTTTGTAGAAATTTCATCTTCTTAGCATATAATCTCATTTTCAAAAATAATTTTTTTTATTTAAAATTCATATTTTCGGTTTAAAAGTTCAAACAATTTGTAAAAAAATCGTCTTTTTGGCTTTAAAATTATTATTTTTTTGTTGATAATTCATATATTTTGTAGGAAACGTCGTCTTTTAGGCATAGAAATTCAAAATTTTGGATGGATTTTTTTCTTTATTGACCGAAAAATCTTTCTTCGTAGAAAATTCCCCTCTTGTCAAATTTTCGAAGTTTTGGTTTAAAAACTCATCAGTTTTAGTAAAATTTTTTTCGTTTTTGGATTAAAAATTCGTTTTTTGTTGTTAAAATTTAAAAAAATGTATCAAGAATTCGTCTTTTTGGATTGAAAATTAAATTTGATAGAAAATTCAAATTTTTAGTTTGAAAATTAAAAATGTTTTGCAGAAAAACTCGTCTTCTTGGGATAATCACTCCACAATTTGGATGAAATTTCTTTTCTTTATTCAGTAAATTGGTAGAAATTTAATCTGTTTTGATTATAAAATAATTTTTTTGTAAAAAATTCAGCTTTTCGTTGAAATTTTATATTTTTGGTTTTAATATTAAACCCTTTTTCGGAAAAATTCTTCCACAATTTGTATTAAAATTTTTTTCTTTATTCAGTAAAAAATCATTCTTGGTTGAAAATTCCACTCTTTTATAACGAAGTCGTCTTTTTGGGATAAAAATTAATCTTTTTTGGTAGAAATGTAATCTTTTTTGAATATAAAGTCATTTTTTGGTTTAAAATTAAATTTTTTTCTTGAAAATTCATATTTACTATTTTTAAATTCAAACGATTCGCAAAAAAAATTGTATTTATGGCTGCAAAATTATCTCCTTTTTTTAAAAATTCAAACGCTTTATAGACAAATTCTTCCTCATTTTTAATTATCTTTTAATTTTATTTAGTAAAAAATCTTTTTTAGTTTTAAATTCCACTCTTTTGTTGAAAATTCATCTTTTTGATAGAAATTTCATCTTTTTTGCATATCATCTCATTTTAAAAAATAATTTTTTTCATTTAAAATTCATATTTTCAGTTTAAAAGTTCAAACAATTTGTAAAAAAAATCGTCTTTTCGCTTTAAAATTATTATTTTTGTATTGAAAATTATATATTTTGTAGGAAACATCTTTTTGGGATAGAAATTCAAAATATTTGATGGATTTTTCTTTATTTTTTGACTGACAAATCTTTCTTCTTTAAAAGTTCCATTTTTTATTGAAAATTCGAATCTTTGGATTGAAAATTGATGTGTTTGATTAGAAATTTCATCTGTTTTGGATTACCAGTCCTTTTTTGTTAAAAACTCGCCTTTTTGTATTTAAAATTATATTTGGTTGAAAATTCATATTGTTGTTTTGAAAATTCAACTATTTTATAAAAGAATTCGTCTTTTTGGCCTAAAAATGATAGACCTGTTGTTTGATTATTGACTGGAAGGTTTTTTTTCGTTAAAAATTCCACTCTTGTTTAAAATTAGTTTTTTTGTAGTTGTTAAAAATTAATTTGTTTAAAATAAAATGTAACCATTCCATTTTTTCTTGAAAACTATTCTTCCTTGTTTGACAAATCAACCATTTTCTTGAAAATTCGTCTTTTTTGGTTGAATTCAACTGTTTTTTACTTCAAATTAAAAACTTTTTTAAATTGAAAATACAAGTACTTGCTTGAAAGTAAAACTATTTGGTTAAAAAATAATTATTTTATGAAAGGTCCATCTCTTTTTGTTGAAAAATGAATTTTTATATCTGAAAATATAATTTTTTCGTTTGGTTTTTTAAATATTTGTAATATTACGAAAAATTATTTTATTTTTTCGTTTTATAGCAACAATTAGAAAACGGGATCATGAACAAATCGAACAGCTGAAGGATTTTGGCCAATACGTAGCCGAATGTTTGCCAAGATACGTACAGAAAGTGCAAATAGCTGCGGGAGACGAATTGGAAATTTTGATCTCGCCCGAAGGTGTTTTGGGCACAATTTTATTTTTGAAAAATCATCAGAATGCCCAATTTACTAACATTGTCGACATCACGGCCATGGACGTTCCTGGCAGGGAATACAGATTCGAAGTATGCAAATAAAAAATTTTCTTTTAATTTAAGGCCATTTACCATGTGCCAGGGAATTTTTGTATACCTGGAAAAACCTGGAAATGTCGGGGAATTTTGTTGAAATTCAGGAAATTTTTTCTCGAGCGTGCCTAATTTTTTAAAATTGCAATATACAATTTAATACTTGTAAAAGTAACTTTACATTACTGTATTTAACTATTTTGTTGAAAATTAGTGTTTTTTTTGTTTGAAATTAAATTTTTCAACTGAAAATTTAACTATTATATTTTAGATTAGAAACTGATTCGTTCGTTTTTGTAGAATATTAATCTTTTTGATCGATAATTCAATTTTCTTAGTTGAAGATTCATAATTTAAGTTAAAAATTAATTTTTTGTTTGTAAACTTAACTGTTTTAATTTTTGCTGAAACTTGATCTTTTTGAATTAAAAATTCAACTATTTAGTTGCAAATTTGTCTTCTTAAGTTGAAAATTCATGCACTTCGTTAAAAAAATCGTCTTTTGGGATGGAAAAAGAAAACTACTTATTTGAAATTAAAACTATTTTATTGAAATTTCATCTTTTTGGTTTATAATTGATCTAATTTAATTTAAGATTAATCAGCTTAGTTGAAAATTCATCACTTGAATTTAAGTTTTGTTGTGAAAAATTAATTTTTTTAAACTGAAAAGGCAATCACTCTGTTTTGAATTGAAATATGATCATTTTTAGTTGAAAATTGGTTCTTTTGGGTAGAAAATTAATCTTCTTCTTTTTTAAGTTGAATTGCGCTGTTTTTGATTAAAATTTAAAATCTTTTTGGTTGAAATATCAACTTATACATTTTTTTCAGAATTCGTATTTTTTGGAATAAAAATTTAATTACTTGGTTGAAAGTTTAACACTTTTTTTTTGTTAAAAAAATAATTTTTTTGGTTGAAGATTCATTTTTATTGAAGATTTATTTCTGGTTGTATAATAAGGTATTTTGTTAAAAATTTATTTTTTCTTTGGCTGAAAGTAAAATTTTAAATTACCGAAAATTTATTAATTCAATTTTTGGTACAAATTTATATTTTTTAGTTGAAAATTTATGTATTTTTTTTTGAAAATTTGTATTTTTCGCAAACATTAATTTGCTTTCGTTAAGAATTTATCAATTTCGCTTGAAAATTAAATTATTTCTGTTCAAGATTCATAATTTTAGAAGGAAATGGATCATTTTCGTAGAAAATTGAACTATTCCAGTTGAAAATGAATTTTTTAGCTGAAAAACAAACTATTTCATTGAAAATTTGACTTTTTATGTTTAAAATTAATACAATTTGTTAAAAATTCTTCGTTTTTGGTAGAATGTTAGTCTTCGGTTTGAAAATTTATTTGTTTTTTGTGTGAAAAATAATTTTTTTAACTGATAATTGAACTATTTCATTTTTTTTTTGCAAACTGATATTTTTCAGTTAAAAATTCGACTATTTAATTAAAAATTTATCATTTTTAGTTGGAAGTTGAACTATTTCGTTGAAAAATCATCTTTTTGGGTAGACAATTAATGTTTTATGATGGAAATTTAACTATTTGTTTTAAAAATCATTAATTTCCACAAATGTAGTTAAAAATTTATGTATTTTGTTGTAAATTCGTCTTTTTGGTAGAAAATTAATTTTCTTTCAAGAATTTATCCATTTCGCTTGAAAATTCAATTATTTCATTTTAAAGATTTGTAATTGTAGGAGAAAAAGTATCGTTTTGGTAGAAAATTAAACTATTCCAGTTGAAGATTCTTCATCTTAGTTGAAAATGAATGTTATAAATTTAAAATGAATTTTTTAGCTGAAAATTAAACTGTTTCATTGAAAATTTGAGTTTTTACGTTTAAAATTAATGCAATTTCTTAAAAATTCGTCATTTTTGGTAGAAAGTTAGTCTTCGGTTTAAAAATTGATTTTTTTTTGTGAAAAATAATTTTTTAAACTGATAATTGAATTATTTCATTTTTTTTTTGCAAACTGATATTTTTCAGTACAAAATTCGCCTAATTGTTTGAAAATTTATCCTTTTTAGTTGGAAGTTGAACTTCGTTGAAAAATCATCTTTTTGGCTAGAAAATTAATGTTTTATTATTGAAATTTAACTAATTGTTTTAAAAATCAATAATTTCCACAATCGTAGTTAAAAATTTATGTATTTTGTTGTAAATTCATCTTTTTGGTAGAAAATTAATCTTGAATAAAATTTAACATTGTTAAAAATTTATTTTATTAGTTTAATATCCATCTCTTTGTTTTTTTGAAAATTAAAGTATTTTGTGAAAATTATGTTGTTTTTTTTTGTCTGAAAATTAAATTTTTAAGTCGTAACGTAAATTTGAAAATTGGCCGTGTTTAATTGAAAATTCAAAAATTTTCGTTTGAAAATTGATCTATTTTGTTTGAAATTCATATTTTTTTCGTAAAGAATCAATTTTCTTGATTGAAAAATTAATTTCTTGCTTAAAAGTTAAACTAGTTGCTTAAAAATTCATTTTATTAGTTGGAAATCCATCTCTTTGTTTGAAAATTCAACTACTCGGTTAAAAATTTAAAAGTTATTTGTGGAAGATTTACCTTTTTTTTATTGAATTTTGTTCTTTTTTTATTAAAACTTAATCTTCTTGCTTGAAAATTAAGGTACTTGGTTAAAAGTTAAAATTCTTTTTAAAAATCATTTTATTAGTTGAAGATCCGTCTCTTAAAAATTTAACTAATTGTTTCAAATTTAAAAAGTTATTGGTTGAAGATTTAACTGTCTTATTAAAAATTCAACTACTTGGTCAAAAAATATACTTTTTGTTGAAAATCTATATGTTTGAGATGCAAATTAAACAGTTTTGTAAGAAATTCGTCTTTCTGGATTGAAAATTCAACTTTTTTGTTGAAAATTCATCTTTTTGGGTTGAAACTCTAACTGTTTTCTACAGAATTCGCCATTTTGATTTAAAAATTCATCAATTTAGGTGAAATTTTTTTTCTTTCTTGATTAAAAATCTTTCCTGGTTGAAAATTCAACTATTTGTGGAAACATCGTCTTTTTGTTTGGATATTCTTATTTTTTAGTAGAAATTTAATCTTTTTTAGCTGAAACGCAATGCTTCGGTTTAAAATCTTTTTTTTTTTCTAAGGGATTCAAAAATATTTTTTACAAGTCGTATTTTTGGGTCGAATTTAACAGTTTTTGATTAAAAATAAAAATATTTTTTGCTTGAAATATCAATCATTATATTTTTGGTTAAAGATTAATCCTTTTTGTTTAAAAATTCTACTCTTAAGCTAAAAATGAATTTGTTTTCTTGAAAATGCAACTTTTTTGTCGAAAACATGGGGATTGAAAATTAATATTTTTTTGTAGAAAAGTTCTTCGTTAAAGATTCAATTCTTTTCTTTTAAAAATTTTCTTCTTTTTGGAAAACGTTTGTGGTTTAAGTGAAATATTTTATATTTCGAAATTCGTCTTTGTAGGTAGGAAATTTTTTTTTCTGTTTCGAAATTCAACAATTTTGTTGAAAGTATGATACCTATAAATTAATTTAATTTTTTTAAACTTATTACCCTATTTTAGGCGTGTATGAAATCAAATAAAATACATTTTTATTGGAACGGAATGCGATTTTAGTCTGGTTTTCTTAATAAAAATACAAAAAAAAGCGAGTCTTGTAATTGTAAATTAAGCAATTAATTATTTTAAAACTTTTCTTGCAGCTTATTTATAATCTTCTCTCTATACGATTCAATGCTCGTATTCGAGTGAAAACTTATACGGACGAATTAACACCGATTGACTCAGTTACCAGTATTTTTGAAGGAGCCAATTGGTATGAGAGAGAAGTTTGGGACATGTATGGAATATTTTTTGCGAACCATCCCGATCTTCGGAGAATTCTCACCGATTACGGATTCGAGGGACATCCTCTGCGCAAAGATTTTCCACTCTCTGGATACATTGAGGTAATTTACGCATTTTTAATTCTTAAAATTAAATATGTATTAAAATGAGCGTCATCCGGAATTTCCATGAGAATATTCTCGAGAATATGCTCGACGTTTATGTGCTATGGGAATTTAATGAGCATTTTATAAGCATTTTGAATTAGATTTTTAAAAAACTCGTATTTTCTATCTTTATTAATTATAATTACCTTATTTAAATTTCCCGGGTAAATGTATCGCTTCAAATTGAAAAGGGCGCTGAAAATGTTGCTACAATATTCCAATTTCTAAATTCTTCTATGTATGAAACCAACAATACACCTAAAAGACTATTAACATTAATTTTAAAAAAATGTTGTTTCTCAATACATTTTAAACACTTCTTAGTTGAGTTTTGAAATCAAGAAGATAAATTGTGAGCCTGAGAATAGAATTTTTTTTAATAAAATAAGGAATCTTCAACCAAAAATATAAATTTTTAAAGAAAGAGTTGAATTTTCCATCCAAAAAAATAATTTTCTACCAAAAAAGACTCATTTTCAACAAAGTAAATGAATTTTCGTCTAAAAAATATCAATTTTCAGCGAAAATTAGAATAGTTGAAATGTTAAAAAAATAAATGCTCAACAAAAAATAGAAGAATAAAATTTTCAATTAAAACAAGCAATTTTCAACCAAAAAGAATGAATTCTCAACAAAATAATAAATTTTCTACAAAAAAAGATACAGTTTCAATAAAATATAGAAATTTTCAACTAAAAAATATAAATTTCCAAACCAAAACTAGAAAAGTAAATTTTAATACAAGGAAAAAAACGAGTTTTTAGCAAAATTATTTAGTTTTCAACTAAAATGATAAATCTTCAACTAAAAAAATAAAATAATTTTTAACCCAAAACATAAAGTATCAACTAAAAAGATAAATTTTTTACTACAAATAAAATATACTTAAATTTTTAATTAGTAAAATAAATATAGATAAAAAAGATAAATTTTCAACTGAAAGGAAATGAATTTGCAGCCAAATGAATTATTTTTTTATTACAGTGATGAATTTTTGAACAATTAGTGGAATTTTCAACACAAAAGATGAATTTTCTATAAAAATAACGGATTTTTAATTAAATATATTTTTTTGCAACGAAAGAAACGAATTCTTAACATAAAATTATAATTTGTAAACTTTATACAAAACAGAAAATTTTATAGAAAAAAAGATATCGAAAAAGGTAAGTTTTCCACACAAAATGAAATAGTTAAAGAGAATTTTCAACTAAAATGATAAATCTTCAAATAAAAAAAAATTAATTTTTGACATGAAGTTTCAACTAAAAAGATAGATTTTCTACCAAAATGAAATAAACTTAAATTTTCAATTAGTAAAATAAATTTTCAACCAAAAAGAAAACGAATTTTTAACAAAATAGTTAAATTTTCAAGAACAGAAATTAGTTATTACCAAAGAGATAAACAAGATAAATTTTTAACTGTAAAAAAAACGAATTTGCAGCCAAATAAATTTTTTTTTTATTACAGTGATGAATTTTGGACAAAATAATGGAATTTTCAACGCAAAAGATGAATTTTCTATAAAAAATAACGGATTTTTAACTAAATATATTTTTTGCCAACCAAAGAAACTAATTCTTAACAAAAAATTATATTTGTTAAATTTTCTACAAAACATAAAATTTTTTAACAAAAAAGATTACAAGAATATCGAAAAAGGTAAGTTTTCCACCAAAAATGGAATATTTAAAGTGAATTTTCAACTTAAATGATAAATATACAACTAAAAAAAAATAATTTTTTTTTAACATGAAGTTTCATCTAAAAAGATAAATTTTGTGCCAAAAATAAAATATACTTAAATTTTAAATTAGTAAAATAAATTTTCAACCAAAAAGGAAACGAATTTTTATCAAAATAGTTAAATTTTTAAGAACAGAAATTAATGTTTACCAAAGAGATAAAATAGATAAATTTTCAACTAAAAAGAAATGAATTTTTAGCCAAATAAATTATTTTTTTATCACAGTGATGAATTTTTGACCAAATAGTGAAACTTTCAACACAAAAGATGAATTTTCAACTAAGATTGAACTAAAATTTAATAAAAGGTTTCAATTTTTAACAAAAAATGGAAGTTCCATTTTTACCTTAAAAAATTTAATCTAAATAGTAAAAAAATAATTTTTAATCAATAAGATGAATTTTTTACCAAAATAGATGAATTTTTGAAAATGTTAAAAATGTTGAAAATGTTTCTTTTTTAGTTATAAATTCATTTTGCTTCTTTTAAATTTAACTATTAATGTTGAAGATTCATCACATTAGTTTCAAATTCAACACTTCAGTAGGAAATTGATATTTTTTGGTTTAAAATTGAAATATTTTATTGAAACTTTATCTTTTTAGTTGAAAATTTTAATATTTCATAAAAAATTTATAATTTTAGTTTAAAATTCATCACTTTGATTAAAAGTTTAAGTATTCTATTAAAAACTCTTTTTTTTTCTTGGTTGATAGTTACATTTTTAACTGAAAATTTCACTGTTCCATGCTTGGTTGAAAATATATCATTTTTAGTTAAAAATTCATGTAATTTGTTGAAAGATATTTAATTTTGTGGATCAATTTACATGAAGTTTTAACTAAAAAGATACATTTTCTACCAAAAATAAAATATACTTAAATTTTCAATTAGTACAATAAATTTTCAACCAAAAAGTAAACGAATTTTTAACAAAATAGTTAAATTTTCAAGATAAAACAGATAAATTTTCAGTAAAAAACTTAATTTTCAATAAAATTAAAGTAAATTTTTAACGAAATAGTATAATTTTCAACAAAGATTTAATAAAAAGGTTTAATTTTCAACAAAAAATGGAAGTTACATTTTTAGTTTAAAAAATTAAATGTAAATAATAAAAAACTAATTTTCAATCAATAAAATGAATTTTGTACCAAAACAGATGAATTTATAGCAAAGTAAATGAATTTGCAACCAAATATTTTAATTTTTCAACAAATTAATTTGAATCCTCAACCAAAAGAGATTAATTTTCAACTAAATGGCAACTCTGTAATTTAAAAAAGTATATCTTTATTCCACTCTAGAATATTTTTGTAAGAAAATATGTAGTAAATTAAAATATGTAACATTCAAGAACTCTATCCGTAATGGACTGCTGATTTATTATTTGATTAAATATTTTGTTGTTAATTTTTTATTTGATTGAAAATTTAACAATTTTCTTAACAAAGACATCATTTTTGCTTGCAAATTCACCCTTTTTTGTTAAAAATTCGCCTTTTTAAATTAAAAAATCAACTCTTTTCCTGGATTAACCTTTTTTTAATTAATAATTTGTTGTTGATAAGTTAACTGAAATCTTTTTTGGATGAAAACTATTTTTGATGAAAATTGTTCTTTTTGTTTTAAAATTTCATTTTTTTAGTAAAAATCTGGCATCTTTCTTGGTTCAGAATGTAACTGGTTTGTTAAAAATTTAACTATTTCCTAGAAAATTAACTTTTTGTTAAAAATTCGTAATTTTATGTTGAAAACTCAATTTAAGTCTTTTTGGATGAAAATTCAACAATTTTTTTTGAAAATTTGTCTCTTTGATTTAAAAATTCAACCTGTTTTAGTAGAGTTTTGGTTAAAAATTCGTCTAAAACTATGGAGCAGAAATTAACGTATTGTTTACAATTCTTATTTTGGTGTTGCTAAGTGAACTGGAATCTTCTTTAGGTGGAAATTTAACTATTTAAAAAAAAACTTTTTTTAATTCATCTCTTTTAAAAGAAATGTTATCTTTCTGTAATAAAAAATGCAACTACTTAGTTGAAAATTCAACCAGTTTTAAAAAAAAGTTATCTTTTTTGTTTGAAAATTCAACTATTTTGTTGAAAATTGTCTTTTTTTCGGTTGAAAATTTAAATGCGAAATATTTTTTGATTAGAAAACTCATCTGTTTTAGTAGAATTTTCATCTTTCTTGGATAAAAATGCAAATATTTGGTTGAAGATACAACAATTTTTGTTGAAAAAGTCATCCTTTTTAGTTGAAAATTCTTCTTTTTGGGATTTACGTTCATCTATTCTGGGAGAAATTGCATCTTTTTTGGTTAAAAATCACAATTTTTTGGTTGGAAGTTAATCTGTTTGGATTGAAGATTCAAATACTTTGTTGAAAATTCGGTTTTATTTTGATTGTATTTGACTGTTTCTGCTTTAAAATTGAAATATTTTTTGGTTTAAATAAAAAGATATTACATTTTTGGTTGAAAATTAATTTAAATTAAATTAAATCTTTAATCATTTATTTTATTTGGTTTCAAATTTATTGTTTTAACTGCAAATTTAACTATTCTATTTTTGTTTGAAAATCTACCTTTTTAATTGAAAACTCGCATATTTTTTTTGAAAATTTGTCTCTTGATAAAAAACAGTAGTCTTCTTAGTTGCAACATCATTATTTTGGTAAAAAAATTAATTTCTTTGGTTCATAATTCAACTGTTTAGTTGAAAAAAGTTCTTTTTTGTTCAAAATGTAACTATTTTATTGAAAATTAATTTTTTTGATCGAAATTTTATCTATTTTATGTCTGGTTGAACAATTGTTTTTTTGGCCAAATAAAATAAAAAAATATATAAAATAAAATTTACTTCTGATTTATTATCTGATTTATTATTTAAATAATTTTGATTCAATGTTTAACATTATCTGATTTAATATTTATTTATAAATTTTACATTTTGATTGAAAATTTAAAAATTTTCTTAGAAAGACATCGTTTTTGGTTGAGAATTCATCTTTGTTGTTCAAAATTCTTATTTTATTGTTGATAAATAAACTGAAATCTTTTTTTTGTACAAATTTCTTAAAATTAGTTTTTATTTTTATTTTAAAAATCATCTTTTTCAGTAAAAATATTCCATCCTTTTTTAATAAAAATGCAACTGTTGTTTCGTTCAAAAGTCAAAAATTACTAGAAAATTTACTTTTTTTGTTTAAAATTCTTAATTTTGTGTTAAAAAGTAATTGAAATCTTTTTGGCTGAAAATTCAACGCTTTTGTTGAAAATCTGTCTTCTTATTTTAAAAATTCATCTGTTTTAGCAGAATTTTCATTTTTCTTGAACAAAAATGGAACTGGAATCTTTCTTGAAGGGAAATTTAACTATTTTTTTAAGATTTTGTTTTAAAATTCACCTGCTTTAGCAGTAATTACATCTTTCTTGGATAAAAATGTAACTGTTTGAAAGTTAGACTATTTTGTTAAAAAGTCACACTCTTCGGTTAAAAAATTCTGCTTTTTTGTTGTAAATGTATCTATTTCGTATCAAATTTGCTTTTCATTTAAAGTTAATATTTTGGGGTTAAAAAGAGAACTGAAATCCTTTCTGGATGAAAATTCCATTATGTTTAAAAAAATTTCTTGACTAAAAATTCATCCGTTTTAAGAGAAATTTCATTTTTTTCAGATATGAATGCAACCGTTTTTTTGAAAATTTAACTATTTCGTCAAAAATTTACTTTTCGTTTAAAATTTATATTTTGGTGTTGAAAAATGAACTAAAATCTTTTCTGGATGGAAGTTCAAAATTAAAAGAAAAATTTGTCGTTTTTTATTCAAAATTCCTCTGTTTTAGTACAAATCTCATATTTCTTAAATAAAAATGCAACTATTTGATAGAGAAGTCAACTATTTTGTTCAAAATAATTCTTTTTGGTTGAAAAAATTCGTATTTTTGGATTGAAAATTCCATTTTCTTTGTAGAAACTTATTTTTTGTTAACAAATTTATATTTTGAATTAGAGTTAAAAAATTTTTCAACTAAAAAATGTAAGAATGTTGTTACATTTTTGAACAATGAAATGAATTTTTAACAAATAATTTAATTTTCTTCCAAAAAGACAAACTTAAAAAAAACACATAAATTTACCAAAAATTTATTTAAAAAGACAAATTAACAACAAAATACATGAATTTTCAATCGAATTGTTCGGTTTTCAACTCAAAATGATCTATTTTGAACCAAAAATGGAAAAACTAATTTTGGTTAACAAAATTAATTTTTTCAAACAAGGAAAAATTACTTTTCAAAGAAAAATCGAAAAATAAAAAAAACTGAATTTTAAACAAAATAATTAAATCTTTAACCAAAGAAATTAATTTTGAACCAAATATTTTAACTTTTTAACAAAAAAAGACAAATTTTCAACAAAATACATGAATTGTTAACTAAAAATAGATTAGTCAAATTTTCAGTTAAAGATATTAATTTTTAACTAAAATAATCCACCTTGCGTTTTTTTTTAAATCGTCTTTTTAGATTGAAAATACAATTTTCTTTGTAGACATTTATTTTTTGTTAAAAAAATTATATTTTAAATCTTTTTTAGACGAAAATTAAACTTTTTTTTTGAAAATTTAATTTTATTAAATAAAATATCATCTGTTTAAGGGAAATTTAATCTTTCGTTGAAAGTTGAACTATTTTGTTGAAAATTAATATTTTTTAATTGTAAATTAATTAAAGTACTTCGGTAAGGTTAAAGTTGGTAAATTTTTGAAATTTAAATGTTTAGTGAAAAAGTCTTTTTTTGTTTAAAATTAAGTTTTGAACTGAAAACGTAATTTCCATTTTTATAAGGTTGATCTTTTATAGGTAAAAATTCTCCTTTTTGGTAAAAAAATAATTTTCTTCGATTGAAATTTTATATTTATTGGCTAAAAATGCATTCAGTTGCGGTAGAAAAAGAATCTTCTTGTTTGAAAGTTAACCTTTTTGGTTGAAAATACCGCTATTCCAATTTAAGATTTACAATTTTAATAATAATAAAAACGTATGATTTTTTAACTGAAAATTTCACTATTCCTGTTGAATATTCCGTATTTTTAGTTGAAAATTTATCAATTTGGTTAAAAATTAACTTTTTTAACTGAGAGATTAACTGTTTAATTTTTGTTTCAAAATGTTATCTTGTTTAGTTATAAATTCATGTATTTTATTTTAAATTTAACTATTAATGTTGAAAATACATCATATTAGTTGCAAATTCAACACCTCAGTTGGAAATTGATATTTTTTAGTTAAAAATTGAAATATTTTATTGAAATTTTATCTCTTTAGTTGAAAATTTTAATATTTCATAAAAAGATTTAAATCTTAAGTAGAAAATTCATCACTTTGTTTAAAAGTTTAACTATTCTAGTGAAAACTCTTCCTTTTTCGTGATTGATAATTACATTTTTAACTGAAAATTTCACTGTTCCATTTTTGGTTTAAAATTTATCATTTGTAGTTAAAAATTCATGTAATTTGTTGAAAGATATTTAATTTTTCGAATCAAGAATAACCATTTCTAAAAAAAAAACCTCTTGCCACTAAAGTTTTATTTTTGGTCCTTTATCACAAGATATCACTCTTTTAGTGAATTTTTTAAACTGAAAATTGAACTTTTATTTTTTGGAAGAAAATTTATCATTTTTTATTTATTATTTGACTATCTGATTGAAAATTCATTTAGTGTGTTCAAAAATTGTTCTTTTTGGTAGAAAATTTACCTTTTTAACCGTTTTTGATGGTCCATCTTTTATGGAATGAAAATTTAATTACTTTGTTAAAAATTAAACTCGTTTGTTAAAAATTCCTATCGTTTGAAGATTCATTTTAATTGAAAATTCATCTCATTGGTGAGAAAATTAACTGTTTTGTTAAAAATTCATTTGTTCTCTTTGGCTGAAACTTAATTTTATTTACTGAAAATTTAACTAGTCAAGTTAAAAATATTTTGTTGAAAATTTGGTTAAAAATTAATTTGTTTCAATTAAAAATGTATCTATTCCATTTAAAACATTTTATTATTATAGTTCAAAATTCATCTCTATAATTAAACTTCAATCTTTTAAACTGAATTTTTTTCTATCATTTTTTGTTAAAAATGATCTTTATAGTTAAAAATTCATCATTTTGGTTTAAAATTGAACTATTCCATTTGTTAAAAATAAAAAATTGACCTTTTTTTAGTTCAAAATTCAATTATTTTGTTGAAAAATTGTATTTTTGGTAGAAAGTTCTTTATTTCTAATCTTTTTGTTTGAAAATTAAAGTATTCCAGTTAAATATACATAATTTTAGAAGAAATTAAAATTTTTTGTTAAAAATAAAATCTACTTGATTGAAAGTTAAACTCTTTTCTTAAAAATTCATCACTTTGGTTCCATTTTTTTGTGTGAAAAATTAATTTTTTAAACTGCAAATTCCATTATTCCATTTTTGGTTGAAATCTGATATTTTATAGTTTAAAATTCAACTATTTGGTTATAAATTGATATTTTTGGGTTATAAATTCAACTATTTGGTAGATCATGCATGTATTTTGTTTTAAAATCGTCTTTTTTTATTTAAAAAATGTATCCAACTTGTTGCAAATTCAATATTTTAAATTAAAAAGTTGGGAATTTTTGATTGTATATCAACAATGAGATATATATATATTTTTTTTAATTTCAGGTTCGATACGATGAAGAAAAGAAGAGAGTTGTTGCCGAGCCTCTCGAGTTGGCGCAAGAATTTCGAAGATTCGAGCTCTCAGCTCCCTGGGAACAATTCCCAAATTTTAGAAATGCGCCTCCAGCGGCAGAAGAAGTTTCAACAAAAAAGTGAAAAGATAGTAAATCTATAATATTAGAAGAGTTAATTTATTAAGAATTGTAAAAAAAGGAGAAACATCCTGATTTTTGTTTTTATAAAAATATAAATGTTTACAGTTCCAGTAAATAAAAGGTAAAGCAGAGTATTACTTCAACTCGTCAATAATATTAATGAAAAAAAAACAAATGTTTCTAAATTTATTCTAAACATTTTTAGTGACAACAGTTATACAAATTTTTATAAGGTTTATCAAAAAAGATGAATTTTCTACCAAAATAATTCAATTTTAAATCCAAAGAAGATGAGTTGAAAAAAATGTATTTTCAACGTAAAAGACCGAGTGATCAAACAGTGTAGTTAAATTTTGAAACAAAGTAATGAATTTTTAATCAAGTAATTTAATTTTCTATCAAAAAGACAAATTTTCCAAAAAAATATACGAATTTACCTAAAATTTATTTTTAAAAAACACAAATTCTCAATAAAATAAATGAATTTTTGATAAAAGTGTTCAGTTTTCAACTAAAAAAGATCAACTTTAAACAAAAAATGGAAAAATTAAATTTTGGCTAAGAAAATTAATTTTTTCAAGCAAGAAAAATCTTAATAATCTAATAATAATAACTTATATTTTGAAAAATTACTTTTTAACTGAAAAAAACTGAATGTTAAACAAAATAATTAAATCTTTATCCAAAGAAATTAATTTTGAAACAATAATTTTAATTTTCTAACAAAAAAGACAAATTTTCAACAAAATACATGAATTTACCTAAAATTTATTTTTAAAAAACACAAATTCTCAATAAAATAAATGAATTTTTAATAAAAGTGTTCAGTTTTCAACTCAAAAAGATCAACTTTAAACAAAAAATGGAAAAATTAAATTTTGGTTGAGAAAATTAACTTTTTCAACCAAGAAAAATCTTAATAATCTAATAATAATAACTTATATTTTAAAAAATTACTTTTTAACTCAAAAAAACTGAATGTTAAACAAAATAATTAAATCTTTATCCAAAGAAAT
>JAAAKG020021131.1:0-20298 GCA_010014905.2 Druon quercuslanigerum | reverse complement strand
CCCTCCCCCAGCACGTCAGGGTTCTGACATAACCCCAAAAAACCTCATAATTTTTTTTAGACTGTTGTCAGACCATGTTTACTATATGTTTTTGGGATCGCTGAATCCAAACCCGAGACCCAACTAAGCCCAGCACGTCAGCGTGCTGACATACTTTTTTTCCGATTCCGGGGGTCAACCATATTTACTATATATATATGTTTTTGGGGTCGCTAATTCCGAATCCCTACTCTACAAAATTCCAGCACTTTAGAGTTTTGATTTTCAAAGAAACTCGTGAAATTTATTCATCAGACTTCACTCAAAGAAAAAGTTGTATTGAAACAAAAGCATCGTCCTCTTGCCTGTTTTGTTTTGAATGACTTGAATATATGTTTTACACAAACAGAATTGTTTGACTACAAGATAAAGTGAAGTTAGTCGCATAAGAAAAATTTTTACTGCAAAACATTGAAGCGTTAAATAGCTTAAATTAGCAGGTATTTTAAAGGTTATGTCAGAACCCTGACGTGCTAGGGGTTTTAGACCTCGGATTCGGATTCAGGGACCCCAAAAACATATAGTAAACATGGTCTAATCTCAGGGTCCGGCAAACGATTTTTTGTTGTGTGGCTGTGTTACTTATATATAAATAAATATTGCTTTACAATGTTCAATAGCAGAAAAATATTTTCTCTTAACTGAAAATGCTAAAAATTTGTATAAGAATGATATTCATCACGGAAAATACTGAATATTGTCGATTAATAAGTCATTATAAACATTTTTATCATAAATAAATTAACGTGTGTATATTTAATAGTCATGTAGACGATTGAGAATTATAGCAAATTATAAGAATAAAATATTTTCTATCGCCAGCAATAAATATTATAAATGAAATAAAAAATATGAAAAATATATTGCAATATATATTCAATAATTATAATTAAATTTACTGATTGTTATTAAATTTTTATTAGAGTCTTATGATTAATTTATTGGCAACATGATTTCGGAAAGAAAACAATTTTTTCCAAGAAACATTCTCTGTTTTAATTTTTTTGTAATATTTGTTAAAGAATGAGAGCAGCCAAACATATAAAAAATAACTGACTACTTATCACGAATTTTGGGACGACGGGACAATTGGTAATAAAACCAGTACTGTTATTATCAATATAAACTTATTTCCTGATGAATATTAGGTTGAATCTTTAACTAAATATTTGTATTTTTTACTGTACTTGGATTAATTATGATGATGAACGACTTTTTTTAAATCTTCGCTTAATAAAGAGATAAAGAGGTATTGTTATTGAAATTGGCGAGTTTGACATGGTATTCTTTTAGTGATAAAGAACACAGAATCAAATTTAAATATGAAGCATCAAGTTCTTTTAAAGCGTATAGCGTAGAATACTTCTAAAAAACAGAACAAATTTATATTGAAGTTTTCAAAAATGGTTTCAAATATTTAATTCTACGGGTTAGTTCCGCCAAGCCTATACCTGTTTGATAATAAAATAATCTTAACTTCATCTTTTTAAATGTACCTAAGAGCTGGTGTAACATGTATAAAAGATCACTGGATCCTACTGCCAAATGGGCCAAAAAATAAAGAATATTCAGATGCAAAGCTTTCAGTTTAAACGAAAGACTCTGTAAATTGTAAGGAAAATTCCAAACAGTGCCGAATATATTTTTAAAATTAATTTTGAGAATTTTTAGGTCGTATTAAATTTGTGATGAATAATGAATCTTCAAAATGCATACTTTTTAGTAATAAGGTAAAATGAAATTATCAAGAAAAATATAAGAGTAAAATTAACATGATTGACATGAGATTCTTGCGCAATATATGCGGGAAAACTTTGATGGACAAAGTAAGTAATGAGATAATCCTTATAAGGAATGTGGTGCTGAAGAGACGCTAGTTAAAACATGGGAAAGAAATCGGTGAAGATGGTTCGGGCAAGTTGAGAGAATGAAGGATGAACGACTAACGAAACAAGTGTGTCAAGGTAAAGTAAATGGCAAAAGCCACAGAAACACGAGATGCATGGACGTGAAGGAAGCTAGAGAAGTATGCCAGGACAGAAAGGTATGGCGGAAAATAGTTAATAAAAAGAGTGTGAGTAGACTGAATGACGACTGAAACAAAAGACCTTGGAAACTAATGGAACCAAGTGGGGAACCTCACATGAAGACTTTGTGAGGATCTTCAATTGGGGCCTTTTTAAAGGTGCAAATGTTGTACCTTAATGAGCCGAAAATGAATATTCAAAAAAAAATGGTGTAGCTGACAGACCTAAAAATCTTTGAAGCATAGTTTTTGATTTAAAAAATAATAAGAAAAAACTGAAAAAATTCATGGTGGTACTTTAAACATTTCTGAAGAAATTATTAATAAAATAATAATAAATAATTGTTCGTTTTTTGTAAATAAATATGCGACTGAACTATCTTCAGTTCTAATTCAGATAATGAAGTGATTAAATTGGAGGTAGCTAGTTGAACTATCCGTAATAATTTACAGTTGAAAGGAAGTATGTGCTTCTTGTTGTCTTCGTGCAAATTGCGATATTTGAAGTCAGTTTTTTATATAGGAAAGAAAGTGCCAGAAATCAGCGTGATGCCATTTGTTTAGAGGATCTTCCTTGGTTTTCCTCAGCCCAGCATACCCAACTTGTGCCTCCGAGCCTCACTCTGGCCTTCGAACCATTTCTCTTTAGTGAGCGAAACGGAGGACGATCCCCTGAAAAAACGACACCACGCTGGGCTCTGGCACTTGCTTTCATATATAAAAAACTATTTTGAAATATCGCAATTTGCACGAAGACAACAAGAAGCACATACTTCCTTCAAATTCTAAATTATTACAAATAGTTTCACTAACTACCTCCAATTTAAATCACGTCATTATCTTTATTAGAACTCAAAATAGTGCCACCATGAATTTTTTCAGATTTTTCCTATTATTTTTCAAACTTATCTGTCTTTAAAAGCTATCCAATTTCCTTACTTTTTATCAGATTTCCAGATCTGTCAGCTATAACTTTTGTTATTTAATATTTCTTTTCTGCTCATTAACGTTTGCACCTTTAAAATGACCCCTCTTTCATTAAGCTTTCATTTTTCCTTCATTCACTTTTTCAACGTGAAAGCCAGAGAACTTGAATTTTCTCGCCAATAGTAGATCAATCTAAAAATTCTATAATCCCTTCCTCACATTACTCCCTTCCCCACCGAGTGAGTCACGCCTGCCCTGAAAGGGATGTGGCTCAATGTTGTAATGTCATAGCAGAAATAGGGGATTCTTCCCGTGCCAAAATATTATATGAAAATATTAACAACATTCAGTTAAAGATGTAATTAAGTAGACGGTGTTGATTACTGACCAGTAATCAACAAAAACAAAATAGGCTGTTTATAGCCTATTTTTAGTCTTCATTAGCTACCTGGGGCAAACGTATAAAAATATGTTACACGTATTTATTCACAACCCCTCTTTAGGGGTTCAGAAGATCCCACAAAAATTAAAAAATAAGAAATACTACTAATTATGTATTTCCTATTATTATTATTTAGGTATTTCCTATTTTTTTAATTTTTTCGCAGTACGCTCAACCCCTAAATAGGGGTTAACGTTTTAAAATCTTTAGAAAACGAAAAGCGATGCTTTTCCCCCAGGTCGCTAGGAAGGTCCAAAAAGTAGGCTAAAACTGACGTCACTCTTTCAAAGTTTCATTAAAAATGAGGTAATATTTGAAACAACAAACTTTTTGTAAAGCTCTTAGGCTAATTTTAAGATTTGAAACTATTTTTTCACAGTATCGCAGCAGCTTACGAGCAAACGAGTATATGTTTCATATATTTACGAAGCTAATGTTTCTACTGCAAAGAATATTGAAATTTTTCACCTTTTTTGTTACAGCTTTAAACTTATGCTTTGTTATAGGACATTTTTTTTAGAAATACTCTCATAAGCTGTGTAAAAGTTATATATTGTTTGTGTATAGCATAAAAAGACAGTAGATTTCAGGGATATTATTAATCTGAAATTGGATAAAAAAGTTGCAAACTATTGACATTGATAAAAGTTATCTGCCTTCGTATAATTCCAGTTTTCAATTGTTTGTAGCGTTTTTCTCCAACTTCAGCTACATAATGTCTCTGGGATTTACTGTGACATGATATGGATGGACCAACACCTTATGTTATTATATATCTGTATTATTTTTCCCTCTTCCCAATAAGAGTCTGAATTTTGCCCCTTAATTTAAGATCTCAGTCTATCTTAAGATCATGTACCAGACAGTCACGTGACTATTTATTTGAAACGAACTTACTTATAAAATAACACTCTAATTAATTTTCCGTACCACATAGAAGTAAAGGAAAAAAATGGAACGTCTGGCTGGTATGGAAAATAAATTAAAATTGTTCCTTTATAGGTAAGTTCGTTTAAAAGAACTAGTCACGTTACAGTGTGGTGCCCTTTCAAGACGACCTACCTCCTGCCCCTCGGCGCCACTAGACTACCGTGTTACTGTATAGCTCGTGCGCGACTTTCAAGCGAGAAAATGCACTCCATTTTCAATTACAACAAACAACAATAAAGAGGACATTTTCGGTAAAAAGGCAAGCTGAACCGACCGGTAGAATTGTCTATAGATTATATGCTCCAAATATGGCGTTCAGCAACTTAACCGTTTAAATTTAGTTTGCCCCTAGCGAATTTGACAGCCTAGTGAAGCGCGAAAGAGGAATAATTTGGGGGATCCAAGAACAAACTATAACGGAGATAAATTAGTTGGTTTATGCTTAGAAAGGGGTCTGTTTATTACAAATACTTGTTTTAGGCATAATATGATCCAAATGTACACCTGGTCTAAAGGAAATAGCCACAGTATAATTGACTTTGTTGTTGCGGATGAAAGACTAAGAGAGCTAGTCAAAGATACAAGGGTCATGACGGGTTCGGAATGCAATACTGACCATTACCTTCTGATCTCCAAAATTAACTTAGCTCGGGGATGGAGAAAAAAGAGAACCAAGAAAACAAAACAAACGCGAATCAAAATTGAGAACCTACAGAAACCAGATGTGTGAATAGATTTCCAAAATAAGATAATCGAAAGCATCGGTAAAGCAAGTTGGGAGGCGCTTACACGCAATAAAGATATAAAAGGCGCATGGACTGTGTTCCGGGATATCATTAATAGATGTGCGATCGAAGTGTGTGGTACCGCGGTTGTAGGAAGAATGTCTGATGATGCATGGTGAAATGAAGAAATTGAGGCTGCCCAAAAAGAAAAGAAAGAAGCGTACAGGAGAACTTTGAACGCAGATCTTAGCGATGAGGAAAGAAATAAACGTATAAATGATTACTAAAGATAAAATTAAATCAGAAGAAGAGAAGAAAATACAAAACGACTTTGAAGGGAGCAAGAAGCTACTTTATAAAGCAATGGAAGAAAATAAAAGTAAAGAATTGGTCAACATGAGAAATAGTAAAGGGGAAATTCAATATGAGGCAGGCAGAATTATAGACGCTTTCAGAGACAATTTTAGGGGACAATCCGGATATGTAGCTATAGGAAACCACAACTGCGATGTAGAACACAATCCGTTAGAAAACTCAATTAAGAAAGTATGTGTCACTGAGGTTAGGGACATAATCAAGAACGTGAAAAACGGTAAGGCTTCCAGGTTAGACAGTATTAACGCTGAAATGCTTAAACACGGTGGCGAGTACATACCACATGGTCTATGAGAAAAATGTATACATCGAAATATGAGAAGTCCCAGATGTTTGGAAGAAAGCGATTATCGTACCAATATACAAAAGAAAGGATAATGAAAATAACAGAAGAAAATATTTGGGAAGTACAAAGTGGGCTTATGCCAGTAAGGTCATGTACGGATCAAATATTTAGCTTAAGGAAAATCACAGAAAAAAGTTTGAGAGTATGAAAAAAAGTTTTCTGTGCATTTGTGGACCTAGAAAAAGCTTTCGACAAGGTAGGAAGAAGTAAGCTTTGGAAAGTCCTGAAAGAGTACGGAGTAAATGGATGGCTCCTATAAGCTATAAGAACAATATATACGGTTGGCAAAGAGAGTGTAAGGGTAAATAGAAAATTGAGTGTCTGGCGTTAGACAAGGATGTGTTGTTTCTTCATGGATATTTATATTATTTATGGACAAGTGTTTAGGAATGGCTCTTTTCAACGAAGAAGGTGTGGATCTTGAAACAGTAAGGGTACTTGGGTTAGATTTTGCAGATGATAAGATTGTTATGGCAGTAAATCGAAGATTTGCAAAGAATGTTGAATAAACTGAATGCAAGCATGGAGAGCATGGGCCTTAAAATTAATGTAAATAAACTAAAAACCATGGTACTCGAAGGAAAGAGTAAGAAAAAAATATTCAACATTGTACTAAATGATGAGAGATTGGAAAAAGTTGATAAATTCGTATACTTTGGTAGCTTTTTTTACTAGGGAAGGGAAGATAGATGAGGACTTAGATAGACGCATGAACAAAGGTAAGAAGGTTATTGGTAGTGCAGGCTTCCTTATCAGAAGTAAAAAGATATCAGATAAGGCTAAATTGGCAATACATAATTCTATATTTGTACCGACCGTACTATACGGCAGCGAGACATGGACCTATCATGAAAAAGATGAGAGTGAAATTAACGCGATTGACATGAGATTATTGCGCATAATATGCGAGAAAACACTGCTGGACAAAGTGAGCATCGAGAAAATCCTTAAAAAATGTGGCGTGGAACAGACGCTAGTTGACACATGCGAAAAAAATCGGTTAAGATGGTTCAGCCATGTTGATGGAATGAAGGATGAAAGACTAACGAAACAAGCGTGACAAGATAAAGTAAATGGCAGCGTACCCATACGCAGACCAAGGAAAGAATGGTTGCAATGAATGGCCTGCATGACAAAATGCATAAACGTTAAAGACGCTAGATAAGTATGCTAGGACAGAAATGTATGACGAAAATAGTTAATTAGAAGAGTGTCAGTAGCCGGAAACAAAAGACTTTGGATACTAATGTTCCCAAGTGGGGAACCCCACATGGCGACTTTGTGAGGACCTTCACTTGGGGTGATTGCTAGAGAGATTGGTCAGCAACCTGGGTCGGAGCAGTGTTGCGGAATGAACGTGTTATTTAAATAAATAACACGAGAATTCTAGATCAATCTAAAAATTCTATAACCCCTTCCTCAAACTACTCCCTTCCCCGCCGAGTGAGTCACGCCTACACTAAAAGGAAAGCAACAGAATGGTGTAATAATGATAATGAAAATAATAATAATTTATGAGCTGCGAGATGGTCAGGCAGATATCACTAATCAAACAGCCGGCCAGCAAGAACTTCTGCGATAAACGGTAAGCAGTGGAACATCAACTGTACCTGCTGAGGATGCTTTGGCTAGCGTTATCTATTTACAGCCAACCCCCTCGACAGAAATACCGTGGGATTGCATCAGGTGGGATAACACAATGAAAGAGGATTTGGTGCGTCTCTATTACGAAAATGCGAAGCTTGAAAAAAAAATGGAAAAAGGATACAATTTAAGAACGATATTTGCTGCAAAGTATCCTAATATACAGAAAGTCGCACTAGGACATCTTATCGCTAAGGTGAAGGACATCAGGAATACTCTGCACATCACAGAAGACCGAGCAATGGAGATTAAGCAACAGGTTGATTTGGCGTGGAAAAACAACGGCAATAAATATCAGTTGGAGGAAGCCGCGGCACACGGTCACACGGCACACCAACACATTCTCCAGAGGTGGAAGGCCGCGGCACACGGTCACGGCACACCAACACATTCTCCAGAGGTGGAAGGCCTTATACAAACAGAGGAAGAAGCAGAGGTTCAGCAACCAAAAAAGCGAGGAAAATGAACATACCGCATGAACAGAGATGTTGTGTGCCTTCATTTTTTGGCAGAGAAATGTGGAAAAGGTGTGAGGAGAGAGCATCAAAGACTCTTCTTTCTTAAATACCCAGAGCTATCCACAAAAATAAATGAGCAGAATCTGGCAAATCAAAAACCCTTAATATCTGTAAACAGATTGCTTTCGGCAGTTGAAATAGCTGCTATCAAAATGGAAGTGGAACAGCAGCTTCCTATTGATCAACTCCCTTTGGAAGATGTGGACAGCGAAAACTTGATTGAAGCTGAAGGCATAGATGCTAGGGATAGTGAGCATCATGCACCGAATCCATTAAAACAACATCCGGATATTAATAATGTTGATGTAGATAGTGAAATCCCATAGAAATTACAGCACCGTAAAAGGAATTTCGTTCATACTTTACTAGAGTTCAGACATGTAGAACCAACACTTAGGCATTCTCTGCCCAAAATGAACGTCACACATGATTTGCGTGTACTAATAGAACACCTCAACAGCAAGGTGTTACCTACGCATTTAAGCGTAACAGAAACTGCGTAAGAGGTGCAAACTCTTCTATACTTTGCAGCTGTGGCAACCGTTAGAACGTTGGGCCGCAGAACTAAGCCAGCAAATGCAGTTTTTCCCCAGCAAAGAATCTAGATCCACTGTGGAATATCAGGTTGGATATGGATGCCAGCAAAGTAAGGTGCAAATTGGGTCGATTAACTCAGTATAAAAATGTAAATTGAACCAGAAACGCTAACGGCAAACACTTGATGTTCTTTCTGCCAGACTGCGTCGATACAGGAAAAGTAGTGCATGAAGGCAACAAAATCAAAACTTTAAGAAAGATGAAAGAAGGTTCTACCGTGAACTGACTGTAAAGTAAAATACCCAGCAAGACACCGAGGTCCCTCAATTGAAAGATATGTCTAATTACTGGTCACGTGTTTGGGGAAAAATGAGCAGATGCAATTTGGTCACTGCATGGTTCAAACGGGAGACAGAAAGAACAGGCAATAGCTCTGAAATGCAGCTGACAAACATCACAGCTTTAGATGTTTCAGCAGTCTTAAAAAGGGCAAGTAACTGGAAAGCTCTTGGCCCGGACATGGTGCGCAACTTCTGGTACAAGTACCTGACAAGTGTGCATCATGCGTTGCAAGGTGTTTTCAGAACATGATTAAACACCCCAATCTAATTCCAGGCTTTATGCTCCAGGGTACTACTCATATGATACCAAAAAAACCAGATGCTCAAAATTTATCTGAATTTCGACCGATAGCTTGTCTTCTAACAATTAATAAATGTCTTACAGCTATAATTGCAGATAAGCTATGTTCTCATTGCGACGAGAATGATATCCTTGCAGAAGAACAAAAAGGATGCTGTACAAACTCGCGAGGCTGTAAAGATCCAGTCACTATAGATGCTATTGCCATGACTCGAACTCGTAAGCATCACACATGGCATACATTGAGTACAAGCAAGTTTTTCCTTCCATACCGCATGACTATTTGCTTGAAGTCTTAGAACTTTACAAGATCTGCCCACGCATTGTTGACTTTCTATGTCATGCAATGAGGCTCTGGGCATTAAGACGGGTATATTTCAAGGAGACTCCCTCAGTGCACTATGGTTCTGTTTAGCGATGAAGCCAGTGAGCGGAACACTAAACAGCATGTCTTATGGGTTCAGAATTTATTATAATGAGGATGATCATCAAGTGACCCATCTTCTGTACATGGATGACCTAAGCTGTACGCTATTTCTGCCCAGAAACTGCAGCAAGTGATCGATGTCACAAAGCAGTTTTCCAATGATATCAACATGGAGTTCGGACTAGATAAATGCAGAACAGTGCATTAAATTAGAGGGGAATTAGGGACCGCAGAGTTAGAGAACGGGTACGAAAATCACATCAAGACAATGGCTGCAGGTAAATCATATAAATATGTGCGTATTCTTGAATTTAGAGAGTTTTCTCAACTCGGCAAACAAAATCAGGGCAATAAAGACATATGCGTACTCCTTCGGGCACATCAAATGGTCTAACACCTTCCTTGAAAAGTTAAACAGAATCGCCCGCGTAGAAATGACGAAGAACCGAATGCACCACAAAAATTCAGCGATTGAAAGGGTAGTTCTACTATGGCATACAGGGGGCAGGTGTTGTAGATGTCAAAAAACTGGGGAGTCACAAGTTATTCAGTTGCGAGACTATTTTAACAGCAAATAAAATGTTGCGCTTTACAGCGCCATCTGTAAAGCGGCTCTTGACTACACTCCCATGAATTTGTCCTCAGGTGGGGCCTTAAATATCAGGGCAGAAACCATGGAGGAATTAGAACTACAATGGAGACAGAAAGCTATCCACGGCAAGCACCCCAAAACGTTAGATCAACATGAAGTGGCATCCAATATTTGGCTAAGAAGGGATGTTCTGTATTTAGAGACGGAAGGATTCGTCAATGCGATACAGGACAAGGTTGTCAGCACCAGAAATTATCACAAACACTTGTTACATCAATACGTGGTGACCCGTGCCAATTATGTGGAGTTACCAACGAATCCATCCAGCACATTAATGATGGTTGTCGTGCAATTGCTCAATGAGAATATACACACAGACATAATGATGTAGCGGGCATTTTACATCAACAACTTACCCTAAACCTGGGACTCTTAAATCAATGGATGCATTTCTATAGATACATTCCAAAGCCCGTTTTACAAAGCGAAAATTGCATCTTATATTGGGATGTTACTATCCAAACGGATTATTACATCTGGGCCAATCGACTTGACATCGTGATGCGACAAAAAAAGGTGGAAAAGTCTACATCATCGACATTGCTTGTCCACTTAACCGAAATTTGTAATAAACCTATAGAACCAAGATTTACAAGTATAGCGAGTTAAGGCATGAAGTAACTACCATACGGAGGAATGTGAACCATGCATCAATTCACCCCATTGTGATTTCAGCTACAGGCAATATATACGCAAGATGCACTAAATATCTTGAACATTTAGGTGTCAGTAGGGTATTGGCAACAGCTCAGAAGGCGGTTTTATTAAACACCTGTCGCATTGGAAGAAACTTTCTTGACCATCAGGAAGCAAGCGACTATACCTACAGCATCATCGCAGGAGGTTTTGCATCGTATTAGATTAACTAATAACATCCTGATTTCATTAGTTACATGACTTAGCCCGTGTCTATGATGTATAACCGGGTTCACCCAAGTAAAAATTTTAAATAATAATAACTCTAGATTCCTATTCGCAGACTTAATATTTCATTTTAACATCTTAAACAACAATATCGACTGTCCGCAAATTCTAGTTAAAATAAATTTGAATGCACTAATTGAGTTATTAATGTACAGCACCTTGTTAAGTTCACATTTTCATCGCACTAACTATGGTAAAAACGCTGTATTTTTCGAATATGTAGTGAAGAATACTTATTGTGCGATAGCCTCGACTTCTTCAATAATGCCATAACATAATTTAAACTCGCTCCTATTAAAACATTATTTAAATCAGAGAATAACGCGGCCGAAAGGTATTCTCTTTAGAATTAGTCAGTGTATAGAATGTGATTCCGAAAAACTGTTAAGCTTTTTATTTTTTGTTTTAATCTTATTATTAATTATAATTTAGATTAATTAGATGTATACCTTTCTTTTAACCTATAATAAAGGGCTAAACTCCGTTGGTTTCTAAATAAATAAATAAATCATTCAATCAATAATCTTATTAAAAACAATATTAAATTATTTAATAAATTATTTTTATCAACTTGTTTTATTATTATCTTACTCTATGTACAAAGTTGACAGAGAATGGAAATTTTTAGAAAAATCCGCAACTATCTAGCATTACTATAAGAGAAGGTAGTTGTAAACAATAATAATTTGTTAGAACAATTTATGTTTGTTGAATTATATTAATCTTTACTACGCTAAATGTCGAAAGTGGACAAAAAGTTGAATATTTCAGAAAAACTGCAACTTTCTAACATTATTCAGAGAATATTATTAACAATTAGTTAATTCAGTAGAAAAAATAACATCAATACTCTAAATTATTAAAAATAATAATGAATTTTGTTGAAAAATTATGTTTAATAACTGCAACTTTCTAGTGCTATTTAAAGAGAATATTATTATAAACAATAATAAAATTGTCAAACATTTATTTATACTTGATTTAATTTATTATCGCCTGACTATAACTGAAAAATTGAAAATATGTTAAAAATTAAAAAAGAGCGATTTTTTCAAAATTCACTAAAAACAATAATAAATTGTTTAAATAATTTACGTTAACACTAACTTATCATTAGAAATCAGTAGTTTATGTATCAGAAACAATTTATATTTTAAAAACCGCAAAAGAATCTTAATGAATGTCAAAAACTCGCAAAACCTAATTTTTTTACTTACGTGGTTTTTTTAGGACCCTACGAAACAGACTGATAAGAGTTATTGATGATTCCGAATAAAATTGATAAAAACGTACTTTTTTCTTATGAGAAATCCGTGTGAACCTTTTTAGGGCTTGCAGAACATCTACATATCATTTAAAATAAAAAGCATCTATTTTTTGTAGATTTGGACAAATTTGAGGGTGATGGGCATGAAAATTCGAGAACAAATTCTATGCGTTTTTGGACCACCTTAATGCATAATCAAGGTTCATACTTTCAAAAAATCACTTTTTAAATTCTAAGCAGATATCATATTTATATTATACCATAAAATTAACATATGTATATGTTTACCTGAAAAAACTGATTGTAGACAAAAATCGAAGGTAAATCGGCACTTCTCCCAACTTCAGGAAGAAGCCAGCAAAAAGAAACATTGGAATATTTAGTGCAGGCACTAAAAACATTCCAGCCTGTATCATAAGAAAAAAAAGAAAAGATTAATTAAATCCAATCTTACAGCAATTCGTAAATCTGCACCGCTTAACAGACATATTATACTCAATAACAATAATATAAATAATGTTTTTAAACTTATTTCAAAATTAATTCGATAAATTCTTGAAAATCATGATCATAAACTTAATAAAAATATTATTTACGTCAGTATTAAATGCTGCTCCAGTGGCAATTCCTAAAGACTGCGCAAGAATGGCCATCAGTACACAGATAACCCAAGTTTGAAAAAATCTCATCACTTCAGGTGGTTGCCCAGTCATATAGTAAGCAATCATTAAAAAGCTAGAAGGACAAAGTATCTGCAATTTGTTTAAATTCCATCAAATTTTCCAGAAGATACCATTTCTTCCTAGATTTATTTTTAGATAATGATATACATTTTATTATATTATGAAAAATATCTCTAAAGATGCTTACATCATGCTACTAAGAAAATAAGATGTTAAGAAATTGACAAAAACATATTTTATCTTTACCTGCATAGGCAGATCTGAGAGAACCTTAGAGATATAATAAGAGTGCAGAGTGTACCAACTATTCGAATTTTCCCTTACGAATACTGCTGCTTCAATGGGAACTGTAATTTAAAAAAGTGTATCAACTACTGAATTAAATTCCTTCAAAGTTAGATTTTACGACATGAAAGATGAAAATGGATTTTCCCCTAATTTTGGTAATAATTCTCAAACAAATGTAGAAGATAATGCAAGTAGAAATCAATGAGTCAATTTATTCACTTAAAACTCTCATACTGATAGTAGCGTAAAAATTATAAACACAATTAATCGTGATAGGATGAAACATCTATCTAACAATAAGGAAACTTTAAAAGGAAATATTAAAAAACTTATTTCAAACGTTTTTGAGAAAGAAATGATAACATTTGTTCAAGGAAAATTATCTGAAGTGCGTAAATCTTTAAACATTTATTGTTTCTGTCTCCCTTACACATTTGCACGGCTGGCATGGCATTTGCGAAGAAGAGGAAAAGCAGGAAGAAAAAAAGACAGGCTATATTGCTTTGGACTTTACTCGCCTCTTCACCAAATTTGTAAAATACCATCCCTAGTAAAACTGCTACTATAAAGTGAGCTGCCAGTCGTAGCATTGTCATTGTCTAAAATTTCAAATTTAATTTTATTAAACATTGCATAATTTAATTATATATTTTTCCTAAAGTATACAAAAAATGCGGAAAACAATAGATAAGAACAGCTTTTTTCTGCAAATATTGATCTGACAAACAGTTAAAATTGACTGCTATCGAAATATCGTAATAAGAGTCTTAAAAGTAAGATTAAAAACCAATTGTTCTATTCATTTCTTAATTTTGTTGTCATTGATTTTTTCCTCATTTGCAATCTATAATTGCATACATCATTTACAGAATATCATGGCAGTACTAATACTTGAATAATAAGAATATTTTCCTTAGTAAAAATACTTATTATGCGATAACCTGACATGTACGGAAATCTCAGTTGTATTTTAATAGCTATAAATGCATCTGGTATAGTTTGATAGCAAGATCAATTAAAAAACCTTGTTTGCTAAGGAGCGAACCTGTTTTGCATGAAAAATAATCTTGACGTAGTCATACTTACTTTATCACGGCGAATACAAAGAAAAGCTCGTTTTAGAAGAACTTTAAACTGATCCCAGCAAGATACTGCGTAACGCCTTGACTGAAATTTTAAATCTTCCCCATTTTCGGAATTTTTTCGTTGAAACCATTGCCTGCTTATACCTGAATGTCAGTGGATTTTTTCAATTTAAATTAACTTAAAAATTGAAAAAGAAACAAATAAAGGTTAAATCGACATTCACATGATTCTATTTATTTCATAAATAAATATGTACATTATTAGTTACTCACCGTTTTTGTATTCAGTAATGTACTGAGATTCTTCGGCGAAAAGCCGACTATTTTCCAAGTTAATTTTACAAAGAACCGACAAATTCCCTTCCCTCTCTTCAGTTACTACCTCCAAAACTAAAAAAATAGAATACATATATTTATACAAAAATCGTATTGTCTGAATTTTTTTCTTCAATTTCATTAAAAATAAGTCTAAGAGAAAAGACATACTTAAATTTTTCACCTACACAAATCATTTACTATTTACAACAAAATAGTTGAAGTTTTGAGCATACTGACGAATATCCAACAAAATGACTGACCTTTCAACCAAATAGTTGGATTTTCTATCTAAAAGAATAAATTATGATCCCTATGGTTGAATTTAAAAAAAATAAAAAAATGAATTCTCAACGGAAAAAATAATAACTGCTATTTCAATCAAAAAGATTTTAATTTTAAATTAAAAATAGTGACATTCATCCAAAAAGGCGAACCTATAACAAAGTTCTGGAATTTGCAAGCTCAAAAGAAAAATTTTTGTCTCGTGATTTGCGCCCATAATTTACGCATGCGCGCACATAATATCGTGCTACTAGGGGGAGGGGCATCCGATAAGTCTGCAATTCCTAGATTTTTTAGCCCCTACAGATCCGAAGATGGAAAGTTATCGGACTTGTACTGTAGTTAAATTTTCAAACAAATAATTTCATTTTTTAACTAAAATAGATGAATTTGAAACTAATATTTCAGTTAGCCTTCAATCGAAAAAATCAATAAAGGAGAATTTCCTTGAAAACTAGGGTGAAAAATCATTCTTTAAAAATGGGCGCAGAGGGTAATTAGGCGAAAGAGTGCGAAGTCTGGATTCAGATGATTTTTAGTTGTAAAATAAAATCACAAAATTTAATTTCTTTAAGCAATTCAAAAAATTGTAATTTAAATTTATGTTTTGCATAAATTCTTGCTGTATTTTCATAAATAACATTTTGCGTTAACAGTGTAAAAACCATAATTAAAAAAAATACTTTTTAAGAACAGAAACTGATTTTTGAAGTGTTGTACACAGTTAAGCAAAATTTCTCAAATGTTATTCAGTATCGATAACAGAAATCTCTGTTTAGAAACTAGCCTTATTTTCCTAAAAAAATAAACCATGGACGTATCGTCTATATTAGTCAGTATAAGACAAAAAATAAAACATATGCATTATAAAGACTGAAAAAATGCAAGATGAAAGCATACACAGAAAAATATTATCAATTAAAGAAATCGTTTTTTGAACTAAGTTTTTTATTACTATAAAAATACTTTCATATTGAAGAAAAATTTGTTTTTTGTAGCGCTTAAACGAAATCTTTGCTTTTGGAGGCACTTATTGCTTGCGGAAAGAGACCAATTCCCAAACCGTTACTCTTTCTAGCTGTTGCGCTTGCCTATTTGAATTCAGAATTACTTTCCAGGACTAGTGGGATCATACCCTCAATTCATTATGATTTGGCGCTTGACAGACTGAGTGTGTGTAGTAAATAGTTATTAGACAAACTCGACGTGATAAGTTATCATAATTCACTGATAAATTACTGATCAAATACCTATAAATTACCGAAAATTTCCAATTTTTTGGAAATCTGTGGATAACTGAAATTTCTGGTAATTTAGAAATTTCACATACATTTCCGGAAATTTTTGTATTTCTTCCAAACAGTCCAATCAAAAATTTCCTGCATTTGTTACAAAAACTTATGTGCAACAGGTGCTGAAAGTAGACAGTTGCAACTCTTGTGAAGTTTACAGCTTGCCATCGGCTCATCTTCGGATTGCTTCTGGCTCGTAAAGGCAGCTTCACTCTCGTGTGAAACTGCCTACTTTTTGCAAATGTAGCTCAATATACTCAATATATCTTAAAGAATGGCGTTAGTCTGATTATTATCCTGCACGACGGTATTCAGGATTTCGAATAAAAGTAGGTTAAATTTGAGTTAAAGACCCACCGAATTCTGCTATATTGTAAAAATTGGGACATGTAAATCCAGCTTCATTAAAAGTTTCGACAATTTTTTCTCGTGGGCCACAATAAAGGCACCTGCCTTGACTGAGCACAAAAATATCATCGAATTGTGATATCAATGGACTGCTAGGTTGATGTACGGAACATACAATGGTGCAACCACTTTGTGCTAACGAGTGCAGTAAACCAATAACCTGTTGGAATGAAAAAGAAGTATTGAAATACATAAAATGCGCACGCTATACAGAAAAGAAAATTGAACAGCAAATTATGAAGTGATTTCATTCTTGCGATTTTATGTATTAAAAATATTATATAAATATAGTAATTCTGTCATTTAAGAAAAAGACAACAATTTTATAAAAATACTCATTCTACATTAAAATTAATTACTATATTCCTTGATAAAATTTGCTTCAACTTCTGCTATAAATCACCTTTTTATTGATATTTCTATATGCCCATGGCCCACATTAAAACATCCATTAATCATTGATCGTTAAAGGCATTACAATTCCTATAGGTATAATTTTTTTGGTGTATACCACTTTTTAAATAAAAATCGTATTTATAAATTGTTATATACCCATGCTACAAACCTGTTTAGATGCTCTACTGTCTAGCCCACTGGTTGGTTCATCTAATAGCATGACTGGGGGGTTTGTAATCACCTCAACTGCAATTGACAAACGTTTTCTTTCGCCACCACTCAGATTTTTTGCTAGTGTGTCCAAGCAATCATTTAAACTGAGTTTATTAGCTACCTCGCTCACCTTAAATGTTCACGTTAATAATTTCAGTATAAAACAGATTCCCTTGTATAATTTGAAACTTCACTCTTTTTTCATTTTTGGGATACTCGAAAATATACTTTGAATTACATCCGAAACTAGTTTTTCCAAAAATATAAAAAATTATTTAATTTAATTCAAATACTGTTCTATTATTGTATTAGATTTGTTTCAAATATATATTATATGACGTAGAGAATACTAACTACCAATTCTCGGGAATCCGAAGTATGCGGCCGGCCCAATTTTAATTGTGCAGCTATGGAAAGTGTTTCCTTGACTGTAAGCAGTGGCATTAGTTCAATTTCTTGAGGAACATAACAGCACTGTTTTTGTAGGGACTCAAAAGGTTTTTCAATTCCGTTCATTCTAATTGAGCCTCGAAGATTTGACGCTTGTTGACCAGAAATAATATTCAGCAAAGTGGTTTTACCGGCGCCAGATTGTCCAAGAATTGCTGTTAACCTTCCAGGCCGAAAACGACCAGAAACACCTTTTAGAATGTCTTTCGGCTTACCTGAATAATAAAAACGAATCTTTTTTTCAATAATGTTGAATAATTGGAATTAACTGGAAAAGGTTCTTCAGCTGAAATATTACCTTCTTTCAACAATAGTATAAACATTACAATGTCAGCCAATGGAAAATGATAAAACATAAGGCCGAAACCTTTTAAATGTAGATCATTTGTAATATAATTCATTCGTAATATTTCTAAAATGGCCCACTTCGTTTTGATGCTTTTGAAATTAAACAATTTCAAAATTTATATGTAGAATAAATAGAATAGTTCCACTTGAAAGGTTTAAGGTTGAAGAATTAGAAATTACGTTGCAAATTTCTTGGATTTTAAGTTAACATTCTCAAAGAATGTGGTGCAGAAGAGACACTAGTTGACACATTAGAAAGAAATCAGTTAAGATGGTTCGGGCATGTTGAGGGACTGAAGGATGAACAACTAACGAAATAAGTGTATCAAGGTAAAGTAAATAATAGCGTGCCCAGAGGAAGACCGCGGAAGGAATGGTTAGAATTTGTGAATGAGGCCCTAGTTAGAAGGGACATAAGAAGCCATAGAAACACGAGAGCCTGCATGAAAAAATGCATGGACGTTAAAGAAGCTAGAGAAGTATTCCAGGACAGAAAAGTATAGCGGAAAGTATTTATTAAAAAAAGTGTCAGTAGAGTGAATCACACCTGAAATAAAAGACCTTCAATACTCATGGACCCATTTGGGGAACCTCACATGACGAATTTATGAGGTTTTTCACTTGGGGTGATTGCTAAAGAGATTGATCAGCAACCTGGGTCGGAACAATGTTGCGTAACGAACGTGCTATTTAAATAAAAAACACGAGTATTCTAGATGAATCTAAAAATTTTATAACCGATCCTCACATTGCCCCCTTCCCCACTGAGTGAGTCATGCCGACCCCGAAAGGCGAAATGACTTCATGGTGTAATAATAATAAAAAATAAACGAAATAAAAATTTTCTCAATTAGAAAGCATAGCTTAAATTATGAATTTCAAAGAAAAAAAAATAAAGCAACAAAACCCCACACATAGTTGACGGTTCGACTAAAAACATTTTATGTTTGCAAATTTCTAAGAAACAATGCTTTAAAAAAATGTTTTAAACGTAAAGAAAATCAATGCACTAATGCGTTTTGCGTTTGATAATCAGAAGTTAGTGACGTCTTACATTTAGGGATCAGCAAGAAAAAACAATTCAAGAACGTTTTTTTAACACTTTGTGTATAGCATAGTTTTCGAAAAATAACAAATATCTTTTGTAAAAAAAACGAGCTCCATTTTGTTAGTTTTTGAAATTCTTTTTAAACTTTTTGGTGGATTTAGAAAATTTATGAAACCAATCAAAGGAATCAAAATGAACAAGTTAAATAAGCTAAAACGGCCAGTCTCATCTACGTTATGATATCTTAAAAAATTGAAGGAACCATTAGGGTGGGAAACAAATATTTTTAGGTAATCTCACATTTCAAGATTCATACGTAAGTGTTATTTTAACTCAATACTTACATTTTAAAAATAAAATATTATAACAAGTAGTGCTAAAAATTCTATTGATCACCAGCCAGTTTTCTCCGATTGATGAATGTAAAGTTTGGAGGTCATAAATGTACGATTCTATTTTTTATATGAAAATATAAGGGAATTGTAGATTGTTCTTATACTTAATGGTTTTTATTTATGTTTCTGATTGGATACTCTTGTTTTTGGGGACAGGGTAGATTTTCTTTTAATGTTTGTTAATATCTACGGTTTAGGCTCAAGATAATAATATTTACTGACTGTGTATGAAAGGAAAAGGTACATATAATGCAAACTGAATTTGATTGATTAAAAATTTTATAATTCAAATGGTTCCAATTCGCTTACTAATTTGTTCATTATATGGACGTGAATCAGTCAAATATTACAAATCATACAGTAATTTAGTCTTTAAATTTTTAATTTAATAAAAAAATTGGATTATTTAAATATGCTTCGTAAATCTATTGCTGATTATACATTATCATAGCTCAATCATGATAATAAAAAGAGAGGAATGTTAATTCAAGGTAAAACGGATACAAGAAGATTAGATAAAATGTCAAACAAAACTGCATAAAATTTAACTCAATTATAATCTTAGTTATTAAATGTTAATACAAATTTTCAATCTAGTACACATATTAGGGTCAATGAAAAAATGGTTTTTTTCTTTTAGGTTCGTAAACAATTTTTTTAAATTACCCTAC
>JAAAKG020021120.1:0-20299 GCA_010014905.2 Druon quercuslanigerum | reverse complement strand
TAAATCAATTTTAGTAAAAATTTCGTAGTCTTAAGAATGTGTCAGTTATTTATTCTTTTATAAAAATAAAATATTTATATTTTATTTTTATAATTTAATTCATTGCGTCATGCACCTAAATTACATATCATTTATTTACTTACTTTCGTGTTCGTTCTGGAATCTTGCAGTATTGAAAACTATTCGAAACCTCTGAACGTGATTGGAATCACAGTATAATGAAAAATTTATTATTATTCACTTTTTGGTGAAACGCGTGGTTTTTGTTTTAATCAGGAAAAATAAAATTAAAACTTTAAAAGTTAAATTTTTAGACAAACGATGCGAACTATGAAAAAAATCTGTAGATAAAATTTGCTGGTCCGAAAAAACTACAAATTTGTTGAGAATAATTTTTAAAAGCACGCTTAGTTTCTGTTTTAATTTTAAGAAATAACACTCACGATACAAAAATTAATTTTTTTGAAAAATGACACAAGGTACGAAAAAAAATTATTGAACAATTTCGTCTCCCTAAAAGGATCTACAAAAAAGAGATGAGAGATGAAAAAAGGAAAAAAGCAAAATTGTTAAATAACCTTTTAATTAATAAAATATTTCAACTTAATTATAGCCTTAAAACCTTAGAAACATTTCACACTGGAATGAATATCTTTAGTTTAAGACGTAAAAATTAGCGTTGAAAATTAGCAAATTATATTTATAGAAAAACAACATAAGTTGCAGCAACATTTTTCATAACAAAATTGTTTTATTTTTATATTTTCATCAAAAAAGGTATTAGATTTGTGACAAGTTTAAAATGCTTTAAAAAAAAAATATTTGAATTGATATCTTTTTCAATTATGATATCATTTAGTTTATGATGAGTAATTCGAAAAATTCTTATTTGAAAAATTTTTCATCATAGATTTTTCTTTTTAAGTGCATATTTTTAATTTATAGAATTTTAAACTGCAATCCTAAAGACTTAAACAATTAAAAATGTGTAGCGTTTGATGTTCAAAAATGCTGACAAAAACAGTTTTGTTTTATCGAATGTAAATATAAATAAATAAATACTTTTTAAAATGGATCTGTAGTTTAAGTATTAAAAAATAAACAATAATTGATTGGATAACACGTTTCTAAATCCGTTCTAAGTTGAAGAATTTCCAGATTGTAACTGTTGCAATTCAACTTTAAAATAAATTAATAATAATATATTCGTAATAAAAGGTTTTATTAAATTAAAAATATAGTTTAAGGCTAATTATTATTAAATTGTTGTCTGATTTAATTAAAAATTTTTTCATGAATAAAAAGGATAATCATTTAATATTTAGCAATATTTGACTGTTAATTTAAGACAAATATTTAAAAGTAACCAATTTGAAATCTTATTGTTTGACATAGAAAGCTTTGAATTGTTAAAGTTTTAACGTTAGAATTTTTATTTTTCTATTGAAAAAATACTTAATTTGTAACGGATATCAGGTAATTTAAACGAAGTGTGTTAAAGTTTTTTTAGAACTTCTAAATATTCTGTTAAAATAATTTTTCAAAATAAGTAATATTTTTTTATTTTCCTATGAATTTGAAGAAAATGTTTTCATTCGTTAGGAGTTTTCCACAATTCTCAAAAAGCTTCTAAATTTTTTGTTTTAAATTTGCAAAATCTAAATTTTGTTAGGTTTTGGGTATTTACACCGAAATTTGGACACGAATTGCCAAATTTCGTCGGTACGCAGACTTCGTTTAAATTACTTGAAATCATTTCAAGTTCTAAATTAATTTTTAATGTTTTTAAAGCTTCTAAATATCCCATAAAATTACTCTAATTTTTTTGCAAATAGTAAGTGTTTCATTGTTATATATAAATCCAAATTTTCAGGAAAGTTTTTGACATTTTCAGGATTTTCTAAAAGTTTCAGAACAAATTTAATTCATTCAAGAACTTTTAAGTTAAAAAATCTAAGGTTTTAAATTTTAAATATGTCTAGTCCAAAATAACTTAATGATGTGATTTTAAAAAAAAATTTTAAGTTGATACATATGTTTTTTAAATTATAGTATTGAAAATGTTAACCTGGGTTTATATTTTGGCACGTAATCTGAATTTTTGAACTCTATAATTTATGAATATTATAATTCTGAATTTTGCAGTTCAAAATCATTAAACTTGAAATTATTCAATTGAAAAGTGTAAGTACCTTCCATTTTATAAGTGTTAATTATTGATCAATTCAATACAAACTTTTTGAATTTAAAAAACTTTAGAACTTCAATTTTAAAAGTTTAAAATTTAAAAGTTCCACTTTAAATGCTATATTTTGTTCTTTATTTTTTATTCCACTTTTACTGTTTAGAATAGAAATTCTATCATCTTCACCCAAAATTTTTTCTTTTTTATTACGATAACTAGGCTGATAATCATTAAATCCGAGCTCATAAAAGTGTAATCTTCATTAATCACCTGCGATGTCACGTTTTAGTCCCTAGGACCACCGCAGGATGAAGGCCTCCACAAACCACGGATCCAAAAATTTTATAGCAATAAAATTTTCCATTTTTAAGAAATTAATTATCATTTAAGTAGATATGTTTTCATTCTACATAAAATTCATAAAAAATACAAATTATAATACAATTGATTAGAATTGTAATGTTTCTATACCTAATAATTAATAGAAATCTTAATTTTAACATTTTACATTTTGAAATCACGTGCATTTCCCGCCTTACTCATCTAAGATGGAAAAACTAAGCGCCGGCTTCTAACTGGCCCAGTTTTTTTTTTA
Source organism: Druon quercuslanigerum (assembly GCA_010014905.2). Classification (NCBI taxonomy): domain Eukaryota; kingdom Metazoa; phylum Arthropoda; class Insecta; order Hymenoptera; family Cynipidae; genus Druon; species Druon quercuslanigerum. Next base: position 17,519 of record JAAAKG020021120.1, on the reverse strand, counting down.
CTTGCGCGTATCTAGACTATGTATTTATTAGATCATGCACGCGCCTATAGCATTCCTACTCTATTTGTAATGTCTCTGTGGAGCGCTTCATTCGAGCCTGTCACGTTGTCTGCGATCGAGTTGGCTTTTTGAATCATTTAGAAAATTTGAGTATATCGGAGCCACACAAGGCTGCCGATAACTTAGTGAAGCTGTACAATGACTATCTGTAAATCAGTCTTGGGAATGAGTTGGTCCAATTTGTAGCATTAATAGATGCTTTTAAGAAGGACTGCAATGTCGACAGTGAACCAAAAGAAATATTCTTCTACAGGATTCTAATGAATAACAACTTAAGCGCTGCATTTCCTAACATTGAGATTACGTTGAGAATGTACTTGGTATTGATAAAGGCTAATTGCAGCGCAGAACGTTCATTTTCCAAAATGAAAATGATTAGAAATAGACTACGTACGACGATGACACAAAAACGTCTTGCAAATTTGTCATTGCTCAGCATAGAGAGTGATTTACTTCTAGAAATGGACTTCGGGGAAATAATTAATGATTTTGCTTCTAAGAAAGCACGAAAAGTTTCATTCACTTAGATGTACTAATCTATCAACTGCAATGAATATTTTCTAAAAATGTCAAGAAAAATATGCATTTTAATAGTGTAGATTTGTTTTTCAAACGTAAAAATTAAATTATCAATAGATTTTTATTGATTGAAAGGGCCTCCACTTTTTTCTTGCCCCGGGCCCCCACATACCTTCATCCGGCTCTTCCTAGGGAGTAAAAAGTACTTTTTCTCCCTAGACAGTAAAAAGTCGAAAAGAGCTGAAATCATGTATGTGTAATAAAAAATACAGTGTGTGGCAGTCAGGCCACACAGCACTTTGAAATTCTTCGTGATGGATCCATCTTGAGTTTCGTGGAGATTGCTTAGTAAGGTAGTGCTGAAAAATAAGAGGGGGGTAGGGGGAGTAGCGCTGACATGTATAATACTGCAGTTGAAGAAACTGGGATTGCTGACCTTAAACTGTGACAGTGACACGCTTAAGTTGCAACTTTGGATAATTGAAACCAGTGCCAACATCTTTGTACACGATTTTTCCAACACATTTGTATCTCACTGAGAAGGTTTCATGTTTCCTTTACGTAATAACACGTAACCTACATTGGTAGTAATCATGAGTGTTGTATTTTGTAAGTCAGGGTGTGACCTCTTTTTTAAAAGTAAAATTAATAAAACTAAAAAAGTGGATTTTTAAGTAAATTTAATAAATTTTTACACATTTAGTTAATTGACCATAAGACGTCTTTATTAAATTAATAGAATAAAAACGAAATTACTTGAAAGTTTGTTTAATAAAGATGGCAGTGGTTAAGAGTCAATTTTGTAAAAAATAATTCTGATGTGTGACTCCAAATGTAATTAAAATAAACAAAAAACGTATAATTGGGAATTTTATATTTAACAGCCAAATTTTATTGTATCGCATTTAAAAATTTTAAGTCTAAAAGGGGCAGTTCTAAAAATAAGAAATAATAATTAAATTCGTACTTTAAATATGGAAAGCAAATTTAAGGTTAGGAGCTTGTTGAAAAAGAGCGCGAGGCTTTAAAAAGTCTAAAAACTGTAACGCATGCAAATCAGGAAGAACTAAATATTTAGCCACATATTGTAGATCATTTTCACGAGCATAAGTAAGGTTACCTAATAAGTTAGAAGTCTAATTATTTATAAGTTTCCATTATTTCAATACGCTCTTTTATAAATGCAGTCTTTGAAAAGTTTTATAATCTACAATTAATATTTTATTTTCTCACAGTCGAACTATAGCTTCTTATATTAAAAGAGTAAGGTAGGCATCGCTTCAAAGTTTCTACGCACTAAGTAGCATTAAAAATATTTTACAATGCAAATTATAAATACTTCTCAGTGTAAGATCTTTTTATTTCCTTTTTAAGAAAGTATTTCTAACTTACAGAACTAAAGAAATGGATACATATTAAGTATTAAAATACGTCCTTATCTTCATCACATTCTAAAATACGAACCTAATAATATTTACAGGTTCAAAGAAAGCTACATTTAATCACATATTTTTCTAAATATTTTATATTAGAATCTCAACAGCTTTTACTTGTTATTTAAAAAAACTAATCTTATTTCACTGAAAATTTTTTAGTTTCTTTTAAAATATTTATAACTTCTAGTAAAAGTATGAACATTCTATATTTCTGTTAGCAGTAATAAATTACGCTTGTATCTTTATCACAATTAAAAATCTGAACTCAGTAAAATTCAAAAAGGTGCAAGGCAAGTTATATTTAATTACCTATTTTCCTTAAGTTTTTATATTATAATCACAATAGCTTTTGGTTATTATTTCCTATGATAACTTTCTAATATATTTTCAAAAATAAAATCTTATGCTACATCTCACAGTTACTTCTCCTCGAGGAGTCTCAAAATCCTCGCTGATTTTTTCGATGATACTTTCAATAGAGCTTAAAATGTCTAACATTTATGATAATAATAATACCCACTTTTACCTTTTTCGAATACCGATTGCAGTGAAAGACATTCTGGAAGTTTGATCTCTATTCGAAAACGGAGGTTAGGGAATTATCCTTTTTTAATATTTATAAAAAAAATACATTCTTATCACAAATAAACACCTGAGCACTAAATGGGAACCTGATGATCAGGTAAAGAAATGGTTTATATATTTTTTTACATTCGAAACTGTCTTTCAAGCAACATCTCTGATGACGATTTTGTTGTCAAAATGTACTTTTGAGTCTTATTATCCGATTTACATAAAAATATGTTTATATTTCAAATTAAATTTGACAGAATTTTGTGTTGATGGACACGCTTAATAATTCTGTGTTTATTACTCAATTATAACTACAAATATTTTACCAGAAAAAAACTCACGCGAATGATGATTAAAATGACGAAAATCGAGGCACAGACATTTGGGCTCATACAATATTATTTGTTTTGCTTGCAAAATTTGCATAAATGAAAGTTTGGTTCCTTTAAAGTTTAGAAACTTGAAACACTAAGTTTTTCGGCTAACTGTCCAAACAAAGCAGAAAATCCGTATTTCCTTGTACAAAGTGAGGTTAGGATACGTAACGCTATAGACGTTTGGGGTGTTCTTATATTAAATTTAAGTGAATAGGAACAGAAATTTAGAAAAACGAACTAAACATTTTATAGAGGATCATAATGAGTATTTATTAAATAAAAATAAAAATAAGTAAGATTTTATATTTTAATGTTATATTACTGGGACTTTAAGTTGGCCTGTAATTTGACAATCACAATTAAATTAAATTAAATTAAATTAAATAAAAATCTGATATATCTTGTCCTTCTTAGATGCAATGCAATTTATACAATCATTAAATTATTTTCATATTGCTATATTTTGCCATTACTTTCTATATTGCAATAATTGTTTGAGTCAATATAATATTATCTGATCATTGCATAAATATTATTGAACCAACGTGTGTGCTGATAATTTTTACTTTTTGAAGTTCAATTAGATGAGGAAGCTGTAAATGATTTTATCTTTATATTAAATGGGATACTAATTTGAATTTCCCGCTTCTATTGCCCTTTCAGCCACGAAGGCCCATTGATAGTATTAGTTGCGAGTTTGGTCGACTCTTCATGCAGCGCTAGTGCTACCCTTTCTCGCAACTGAGATTAATCGCCAAGGATTTAAGGATGTTTCAACTCAGGACGTCAGATTATTTGTCTAATCGGTCGCGGCCTGCCAACTTCCATACCTTTTTTTATTGTCCGGAAGGTCACTTAATGTTTTCGGATTTCAAATAATAAATAAATATTTTCTCCTTAGGAATTATTAAAAAAAATGATGAATTCTCTGTAAAAAATTGGTTGCATTAATTTTTTGGTATTCAAAACAAAAAAAAAGTGGCGGACATGAACCTATGTTTTAACCTAGGTTTACGTATAAGTCTAGACCTAGGGCAGGCCTCGTTTTTTCTCCCGGCGAAACCTTTATGAAACAGGACCCCTGTAAAATTGTGCAATATTACTTTTAAAAGGAGTCGCTGTATTTGTAACTTGTAAAAAGTACCAATTACTTTATGAGACGGCCACTTGCAATAGAAGTTACAATTCCCTAGACTTAAACTTGTAAATTATAACTTGTAGGTTTGATGAAATAGGCCCAAGGTCGGTATCTTCCCAGATATCTGGAAAAAGGCAGTTAGTTTCCCAGTTCCCAAAATTTCTAAACCTACTTACCCGAAAGACTCCCAGCCAATTTCTATTTTATGTGCACTATCTAAACCCTTGACAAAATTGTTCACCAGCAACTTGCCAAATTTTTCGAAACATCTAAGACCATTGGCCCGATGCAATCAGGTTTTCGGGCGAAACACATCACTCTTGCTGCTTTCCTTAAAGTAATGACGGATTTCAAATCAGCAATGCATAGTAGAGAGATCACTATTGTTGTCCTGTTGGATTTTTTGAAGGCTTTTTGAAATGGTAAACCATCAACTCCTACAAAAATTAAAATCTTTTCACGTGTCAAGTTCTGCCATCAAATGGTGCCGATCCTACTTTAATAATCAATCTCACAGAATGATTAATAGTAGTATTGGGATTTCGGACTGGTGGGAGGTCAAGAGTAGGGTTTCTTAGGGTTCCATTCTGGCACCCCTTCTTTTCAATTTGTTCAACGTTTACCTTGAAAGTGAACTTCAACAAAGTAGCTACGACAAATGACGGGCCGAGAATAAAAGCGGCGTAGAATTAGTAGAGGAGCTAAAGCAAATTTGAAAAGTTTAAGTGTAGCAACGGGTTGAATCAGCGCCAGAGGTAAAGTGGATTAAAATACGCTAAGGGATAAACGGGTTAGATAAACTATGATATTTTGCTTATTCACAAAACCAAAAATATTATTCTCTTTTCAGCAAGTGAATTTTTGCAGATCAAGCTCGATGAAATTTCTGACATCGTAGTAATTCATCAAAAAAAAAAAAATGAAGATACATTAAAATGGTTTGCCACTATAAACGCGAATGCGTTTAAATATGGAATAAAATTTATTTCAATTTTCCGCTCTTTTGGGAGCTCAGGTACAATCTAGTTTTTTCCAACATTATATATTATTTTTAATTATATGAATATTATGTATCATTATATACTGCTTGTAGTTTTTCAGCAAAAATTATAAAAATTTTTGAGAATTTGTGATTTGTAATTTTCAATTAGAATAAGTTAAAGCTTTAGTCAAAAATATTAATTTTAACAAAAAACTAACTTAAATAAAATACATTTTCAAACACAGTGATAAATATTTTAAATAAAATTGTAAATATTTAATTGGAATAGTTGAATTGTTAACCAGAAATATGAATTTTTAACTGAAATTATGAATCTTTAACTAGAATAATTGATTTTTTTTGCCAAAGAAGATTTTTTTTTTATCCAAAAAGACGATTTTTCATAATGGAAGAAAAATTTTTTAAACAGAAATTAAATTAAAATTGTTTAGTCAAAAAATGAAAGTTCACCCAAAAAGATGAATTTTTTAACTAAAATTAAGAAGTGTGCAACTGTCATAACATTCATCAACATTTAACCAAATAATTTTATTTTTAACCTCAAAGATGAATTTTAAACTAAACGGACGAATATATAACTGGAATACTTGATTTTTTAACCGAAGAGAAGAATTTTAATACAAGAAGATGAGCTTTCAAAGAAAAAGATAAATATATACAAAAAATGAAATTTCAACGAAATAGTCGAATTATCAATTAAAAAAGACCAGTGGACATACAAATTGTTTTACTTTGAACTATAAATGATCAATTTTCAACTAAAAATGGAACAATAATTTTTTTGTTTAAGAAATCAATTTTCCACCAAAATGATTAATTTTGAACTGAAATGATGAATCTTCAACTGTAGTAGTAGAATTTTATGCAAAAAGATGAATTTTCTATAAAAAAGACGAATTTTCCAAAAAGCCAAAATAAGTTTTAAATTAAAGCGATTAATCTTCAACCAAAAAAAATAATTTTTAACAAAAGAGTTTAACTCATAACCAGTTAGTTGAATTCTTAACTTAAAACAAATAAATTCGTAACAAACAATGTAAAAAATTTATATTATAATTCAGAAATATTTCTTCTGTGAAATAATTTAGAAATAATTTTGTGTATTTACAAAATTAAAAATAGTATTCTGTCCTCAACAAATGAATTTTTTGACACCAATCTCAATGAAATTTCTGACATCGTAGTAATTTATTTAAATAAAGATTTCTATTCATGTGTTGATTAAAATGAAAACGTTAGTTTCTTCATTATTTAAAAAAATCACAAATGTTTCCTCTATGGGGAGGCAAATACATTTTCTAACGGGAAGCAAAGTGCTTTTTATTGAATATAAATATCAATAAAGTGCAAACACTCCAGATAAAATTCACGGTTAGTTTTCAAATACATAATAGCATTACGCAAACTTTGTTAATTACATTTTTTTATAGTAAGCTCAATGGTCCTAATTGTTATAGCAACTATATAATTTTATGTGATATAATGAAGAAAAGATTAAAAAATTAGGCTTAGTGCTATATTGATTTTTATCAATAATTAACAGAGAAAATTCCTTAATCAAAGATGACGAAATTTATAAGAAAAATCTAATAGAAGCAGACAATGAACACTTCAAAATCACGATATCAACACGGGACATCAAATTTTAAAAGGCTATGGCTTTCCGGCTTTCCGGTCTATGGATAAAAGCGGCTGGAGTTCAATCTGGGAGGAAAAACGGTTTAAAGTCCTAAACGGTTTTCCCAGCAGAATAATTTCAGTTCACTTCTACTCTGACGCTTATTTATTCCGTTTCCACTTCCTTCATTTTTCAAACTCATTTTTGCGTTGACATGAAATCTGAAACCTCTTCTCTTCTGCAACTTATTCTGCACCGCATTTATTCTCGGCCCGTCAAATATGCTGACGATTTTAAAATTTACTTATCGAGACCAATTTCTTTTCTAAAAAGATACTTGTTCAAGTCTCGGAGGATATCGATCACGTTATCCTCTGGGCCTGGAAGAATGGACTCACGGTTTACCCGGGCAAAACCATAGAGATACAGATAGAGGCGACAGGACATAGGCCGCTCAGTAAGCGGGACCGTCCGTCTCAACTTCGCTGAGAGAGAAAGAGACAGAGCGCCTCGGGTTCTCATTTCTGTCTTTGCCGCACATCGATGTCTACAGCGTGTTTGAGCTTGGAGAGTGGGGAGTGGCATAAGAGTGGGGTGACTGGTCGGGTTTTTCTGATTCTCTTTCTCTCTCTACACGCGGACGGTTCCCAAGCTGGCTTGTCGCCTCTATCTGTATTAACTCTATGGGCAAAACTCAGGCAATTGTTGTGGGACCTACTTTATCTCCATCAGTGACCAGAGACGACTAAAGACGACCAGTGACTTACCCATTGTGAATTTCGGCGACAGCAAGCATTACGATTTGGTTGTCTCTCTTTTTTTCTCGCAACATGAATAAGTGAGAGTGAGAAAGACACGAAAGGTCGCAAGCCAAAGACCGTTCTAATTTATTCTTTTAATTATTTATTACCCATTATTACCATAGAAGTTAATAATATTATGATATTTTGTTACCTAATTGGATTAACCATACATGAGTATTGATTTTAATTTTAAAAAAAGGGGAACAATAAATAAAATTGTATGGATAGTAAGAAAATGCGTTATAATATTATTATTTTTAATAAAAAAAGCAGTTTAATTCAATCAAACGAGATGAATGTTCAACAAAATAATTCATTGCTTTTTTACTACTAAACAGTTGCATTTTTAATCAGCAAAAAAGATGAAATTTCTTTTAAAGAAAAGTTGATTTTAAATCAAATAGTTGAATTTTATACGAAACTTAATGAATTATCAAGCTAAAAATACAAAATTTCAACAAAACACGTTTAATTTTCAATAAAAAAGGATAACTTTTTCACAAAAAGTTAATTTTAAATGAAGTAATTGAATTTTTAACCAAAAAAGATTTTAATACTTAATTAACATTAGTTGAATTTAGCCAAAAAGATAAATGTTCAACAAAAGAGTTTAATTTTCTACGAAAAAAGATGGCATTTTACAAAATAATAATATGAATTTTCAACCAAATAGTACACTTTTCAACCCAAAAAGAATACTCACAGTACTACAATAATACTATTTGGACATTTTTGAAACAATTTTTAAAACAATTAGAAAAAAAAAATTATTAATTATTATATCAATTATTATATTAATAAAAATAAAATTATTTTTTAATAATGCTTGGATAAAAAAATGAATCCCTAATACAAAAGGGCGAATTTTCTATTCATAACATTTTAATTTTTGACGAAAAAAAGTGATTTTTTTAAACAAAATAGTGGAAGATTGAACTTGAAAAGATGAATTTTCAACCAAACGTTCGAATTTTCAGAGAAAATAGAATAAACTTTAAACAAAATACAAACAGTTGAATTTTCAAGTCACTAAAGACGAATCTTTTTCACAGACAGCTCAATTTTCAACAAAAAAAGGCCATTTTTAAGTAAGATGGATGAATCTTTGACAAAAAAAAATTAATTTTCAAACCAAAAAAACGAATTTTCTATTTAAAATAGTTTAATTTTCGACGAAAAAGATGAATTTAAACAAAATAGTTGAATTTTTAACTTTCAAAGATGTGTTTTCCACTAAATGTTCCAATTTTCGAACAAAAAGAGTTTAGACTCTAACTAAAATCTAAATAGTTGAACTTTAAAGCTAAAAAGACTGATCTTTTTCAAAGACAGTTGAGTTTTCAATAAAAAAATAAGTTACAAATAAGAAAGATGAATTTTCAATCAAAAAGGAAGAATTTTTTTTAAAGTTAACTTTCAATGAAAAGCATAATTTTTTAAACAAAATAGTATAAGTTTCAAGACGCAAAGATTAATTTTCGACAACAAATGTAATTATTAAATAAGGAAGATGCTTTTTCTACCAAAAAAGATAAATTTTTAATCCAAAATGGCGAATTTTGAAGGAAAAAGTATGACTTATTCAACAAAATAGTTGAACTTTTAACTTAAAAAGATGAATTTTCACGCCAAGCAGATAAATCTTTTTCGAAGACAGTTTAGTTTTTAAGAAGAAAGTTTCTTTTTAAATAAAAAAGATGACTTTCTGACCAAAAGAAGATGAATTTACAGTACAAAAGGACGAATTTTCTATTCAAAATAATTACATTTCTGAAGAAAAAGATAACTTTTAACAAAAAATTAATTTCATAAATCAGAAATATAACATTTTGTTCAAAAAAGATGAATTTTCAATCCATAAAGACGAATTTTCTATTTAAAAAGTTTAATTTCTGATGAAGAAGTTAATTTTTTAATCAGAAATATGACTGACCAAAGAATTTAAATTTTTTCCTCCAAAAGGACGAATTTTCTATTAAAAAAATTTTTATTTCTGACGAAAAAAAATAATATTATCAAAAGGTAAATTTTTTAATGAGAAAAATGATTTTTTTATTTAAAAAATAAGAAAAATTGACTATTATAATTATTTATCACGAGCTAATGAACCGGAAATTATAATTGCATAAATTTCATTAGATAACAAATATCAACACAAATAATGTAGACGACTAGAGTTCTTAAATGCCCGAGAATTGATGTTTAGCAAATTAAATTTTTTATTGTTTAAACAAATATATATCATAATTAAAAATAAAATAATAATAAAATAATAATAATAAAATAATAATAAAAATAAAGACACTTTTTTAAACTGCAGAGTTGCTATTTAGTTGAAAATTAATATCTTTTCGTTGAGGATTCAAACTAATTTGTTGAAGTCATACTTTTTGGTTGAATTCACCTATTTTTTGTATAAAATTAACATAATGTTTGGTTGAAATATAAAATATCACGTTTATCGTTGAGAAATCCTTTTTGGTTGAAAATTCAAATACTCAGTTGGAACTTTGATAAAAAATCATTTATTTGGTTGATGATTTATCATTTTAGTTGGCAAACCTTTTTTGGTTAAAAATTTAATTTTTTGTTGAAAATTATGTTTTCTAGTTTAATATTAACTGTTTTAACTGCAGATTGACCTTGTACATGTTTGATTCAAAATTTATCTTCTTAAGTTGAAAATTCAAATATTTGGTTTAAAATTCCTGTATTTTATTGAAAATTCTTTTAAAAATTCAAATATTTAATTGCAAATCTTATTGATTGAAAATTAGTTTTGTATTATTTACATTTAATTTTTTAAGCTAAAAATGTAACTTCCATTTTTAGTCGAAAATTGAACCTTTTTATAGAAGTTGAATCTTAGTTAAAAATTATACTATTTCGTTAAAAAATTACTTTGATTTTATTGAAAATTAAGTTTTTTACTGAAAATGTAATTATTCTATTTTTACTTGAAAATTTATCTGTTTTACCTTTTTGGTAAACATTAATTTCTGTTCTTGAAAATCTAATTATTTTGTTAAAAATTCGTTCCCTTTTTGATTGAAAATTTATTTTACTAATTGAAAATTCAATTATATTTTATTTTTGTTAGAAAATTTATCTTTTTAGTTGAAAATTTATGTGTTGGGTTTCAAAATTAATTTTTTTGTTAGTTCAAGATTTATTATTTTAGTCGAAAATTCACTTTAACTTTTCCATATTTTGTGGAAAATTTACCTTTTTCAATATAAATGTAATCTTTTTTCTATAAAATTTTCTGTTTTGTAGAAAATTTAACAATTATATTTTTATGTTAAGAAGTCGTTTCTTTAGTTGGAAAAAAATATTTAGTTAAAAACTAGTCCACTATTTGGTCAAAAATTCTTCACTGTGTTAAAAAATTAATTTAATTGGCTGGAAATTCCTTTCTTTTTAGTTGAAAATTAATTTTTTAGCAGAATCCATGTTTTCTTTAAAACTTATATTTTTAAGTGAAAACTAAATAATTTTGCTGAAAACTCGTTTTTATCTTTGTTTAAAATTTACATTTCTAACTGCAAATTGAACTATTCTAGGTTTGGTTTTAAAATTTATATTTTTAGTTGAAAATTTATATATTTTATTGAAACTGTATCTTTTTCCGTAGAAAATTTACCTGTAAAGTTTAAAATTGAATTATTTTCTTGAGAATTCATTCTTTTTGGTTGAAAATTTATTGTTTTAATTATTAATTTAATTCTTCTATTTTTGCTTAATAAAATAATTTTTTTGTTGAACATTTATTTTTTTAAACATTTTAACTATCCTAATTTTCGCTGAAAATTGATGTTTTTTAGATGAAAATTCATGTATTTTGTTGAAAATGAGTCTTTTTTATAGAAAATTATTCGTTTGGGTGAAAATTCAACTATTTGTTTAAAAATAAATATTTTTGGTTGAAGATTCCTTATTTTTGTTAAAAAATTCCTTTCTTAACTAAAAAGTGTTTAAAATGTTTAAAATTTTATTGAAAATTCTTTTGAAAATTCAAATATTTAGTTGAAAATTCATTTACTTTGTTAAAAATTCATATATTGTGGTAAAAAATTGATCTTATTGATTGAAAATTAGTTTTTTATTACATATTTAGGTTTAATTTTTTAAGATAAAAATGTAACTTCCATTTTTAGTCGAAAATTGAGCCGCTTTATAGAAGTTGAATCTTAGTTAAAAATTATACTATTTCGTTAAAAAATTACTTTGATTTTATTGAAAAGTAAGTTTTTTACTAAAAATTTAATTATTCTATTTTTAGTGGAAAATTTATCTGTTTTATCTTTTTTGGTAAAAATTAATTTCTGTTTTTGAAAATCTAACTATTTTGTTAAAAATTCGTTCCCTTTTTGATTGAAAATTCACGTGTTGGGTTAAAAATTAATTTTTTTGTTAGTTGAAGATTTATCATTTTAGTTGAAAATTCACTTTAATTTTTCCATATTTTGTGGAAAATTTACCTTTTTCAATATAAATATAATCTTTCTTTTCTATAAAACTTTCTGTTTTGTAGCAAATTTAACAATTATATTTTTATGTTAAGAATTCGTTTTTTTAATTGGAAAAAAATATTTAGTTAAAAATTCGTTATTTTTTTTTAGAAAATTCATCTTTTGTGCTGAAAATTTGACTGTTTGGTCAAAAATTCATCACTGTGTTCAAAAATTAAATTAATTGGCTGCAAATTAATTTCTTTTTAGTTTTTATCATCGTTTAAAATTTTAATTTCTAACTGTAAATTGAACTATTCTAGGTTTGGTTTTAAAATTTATATTTTTAGTTGAAAATTTATATATTTTATTGAAACTGTATCTTTTTTCGTAGAAAAATTACCTGTAAGGTTTAAAATTGAATTATTATAAATCATATTTTTGTTGAACATTTATTTTTTTTAACATTTTAACTATTCTAATTTTTGCTGAAAATTGATTTTTTTTTTTAGATGAAAATTCATGTATTTTGTTGAAAATGAGTCTTTTTTAATCGAAAATTATTCTTTTGGGTGGAAAAATTAACTATTTGTTTAAAAATTAATATTTTTGGTTGAAGATTCCTCATTTTAGTTAAAAAAATTCCTTTCTCAGACTCAAAATTTATCTTCTTGATTTGAAAACTCAACAAAAAAGTGTTTAAAATGCATTGAAAAACATTTTTTTTTGCTTTAATATTAATAATCTTTTAGGTGTATGGTTGGTGTTTTATCTACACAAATTTAGAAATTGGAATATTGTAGCAACCCTGAGTAAGTCACTGTTTACTGCGATAATGTTTTTTTCATTATTTTGACTTATTTTATTATTTAAATTTAGCGCCCTTTTCAATTTGAAGCGGTATATTTTCCCGGGAAATTTAAATAATGTAAATAAAATTAATAAAAATAGAAAATACGATTTTTTTAAATTTAATTCAAAATGCTTATAAATGCCCATTAAATTCCCAAAGCACATAAACGTCGAGCATATTCTCATGTTCGTGAAACAGAACGAAGATCGAGAAGAAGACCTTTTGCGCATGATCAGAGCAGACCATTTCGTATGAGATCGATTGAGATCAATTTCCCGAGTTCCACTGACTTCCCGCGAAATACGGGAGAATGCTCTCAGAGACGACCAAAGACCAAAGACCAAAGACCAAAGACTTTAAAAGGCTTGGGCTGGGCTGACGACTTTAGGATTTCGGATAAGTTAGTCGACAGTCGTCATGAGAATTCTTCAGTGAATAGCCCCTTGGGCCTTGGGAGTAATATGAGGAGGATATCCGTGGCTAGCAAGCAATAAAAGCAAATAAAACGATCCCTTAGGAAGGAAGGAGTGGTGTGCATGAAAGTGAAGCGTTATACTAGTCTCAGAAGTGAATATTTAAAAAGAGTCAGTCGGCTGGCCTTACCAAAGTGAAAGTCTTCTCCGATCCCATTCGATTCTTGGGCCTTCAGTTCCCCGTTCCACGGTCTTCTTCTCGTTTTACTGGTAGGGTGATTTTACTGATTGTGCGCCGAGAAACACGCATGCCGCCGATTCCCGGAAATATTCCCCAGACATTATGCGATCTTTGACATCACACTAGCACAGTTGAATTGGAGGTTGGAATTGGAAAACCACCTGTTTCGTAAGAATGCGATTCGAGAGCCGGCCGATTCACTTCTCGAAGCTTCTCCAACAAATGTGACCTACTTCACATTCAAGCTTCCAAACTCTCCATTTTATTTCGCGGCAGAGCAAGGAAATTGAAACCAGAAATGAGGCTTCAATTTTTTATCCCTGAACCGGCACTGGCACTTATTGAAAACGAATTTTCGCGTACTTTTAGTAAAGTTTGGATGGTTCCGATTCCACCAGTCTTGGTTTCTTTCCATTTGAATTTTTATATCCAAGGAAAAGCAAATGAGAAAATATTGAATTGAACTCTATAAACGGTTTTGAAAATGATTCTATCTGCCACCAATGCAAAACACGTACCATTATTAACGTTTCGATGGTTCGGATTCCAACAGTTTGCTTGTTTTCTTCCATTTGAATTTTTATATCCAAGGAACAAGTATGAGAAAATGTTGGATTAAATCCTGGAATTGATTTGGAAAATAACTCTAGCCGCCATTAATGGAAAACACGTAACATTATTGTTTTGATGGTTCGGATTCCACCAGTTTCCTCATTTCTTTCCATTAGAATTTTTATATCCAATGAAGAGCCAAGGGAAATATTGAATTTAACTATATAACATACTTCAAACACATTCTTTTTAATTGGAAAGTCTATTATTATTTGTTTAGTTGAGAATTTATCTTTTTCGTTAAAGATTTTATTGTTTAGTTGAAAAGTGTAGTATTCTGTTGAAAATTAAATTCTTTTTAATTAAGAATTCTACTTTTATATTTCGAGTTATATTTTGGGTTCAGAATTCATCACTTTTAGTTAAAAATTTAATTATTATGTTGAAAAATCAACTAATTTGTTAAAAATTAATTTTTTTGGTAGGAAGTTTATCTTTTTGATTCAAAATTTAACTATTTTCTGGAAAATTATCTCTTTTGGTTAAAAATGAAAATTTTTTGTAGAAATTTTATTGGTTGAAAATTTTACTCTTTTGTTAGTGTTTGTCTTTTTTATTTCAACATTAATCTTTGTAAAATGAAAATTTATCTTTTTTGTTTAAAAATTATCAGTTTTTAAACATTTTTTTGCGGATTAAAAAGTACATTTATTTTTTTAATTAAAGGAGTTTTTGGTTTGAAAATGTAACGTTTTTTCAATTCATCTTATGCGTTTACAGTTAAACAATTTAGTTAAACAAATGAACTATTTTGTGGAAAATTAACTATTTAAACAAAAATTCTATTGTTTTTTAAAAGTCATATTTTTTATTTGAAAATTCAAAAATTTTATTGAATTTTTTTCCTTTCTTGAATATGAAATCTTTATTGGTTGAAAATTTTACTCTTTTGTTTAAGATTTGTCTTTTTTATTTCAACATTCATTTTTGTAGGTTAAAAATGTATTTTTTTTGTTTTAAAATTAATGGGTTTTAAGCATTTTTTTGTTGATTAAAAAGTAAATTTTTTAAAAATTAAATGAGTTTTTAGTTTGAAAATTAATTTTTTTTTAATTCATCTTCTGCGCTTGAAGTTAAATAATTTTGCTAAACAAATGAACTGTATGGTGGGAAATTAACGATTTGTTAAAAAATTCTTTTTTCTTTAAAAAGTCTTATTTTTTTTTTGAAAATTCTAAAATTCGATTTAACTTTTTTCGTCCTTGAATATAAAGTCTTTTAATAGTTGAAAAATCTACTCTTTTGTTAAAGATTTTTTTTTATTTCAACATTAATCTTTGTAAGATGAAAATGTATCTTTTTTGTTTAAAAATTAATGGTTTTTATTTGTTTGAAAATTAATGGGTTTTAAACATTTATTTTTGTGGATTAAAAAGTAAAATTTTCTTTAAGAAAAGACTTTTCAGTTCGAATTTTTAACTTTTTTGCTGAAAATTAATGTTTTGCTTTTAAAATTGAACAATTTATTATACAAAGTAGCTTTTTGATTGAAAATTAACTGTTTGTTCAAAAAATTATTTTGTTTTTAAAAAGTCGTATTTTTTGTTTGAAAATTCAACTGCTACCTATTTAGTAAAAAATTTATATGTTTTGTTGAAAATTCATCTTTTTTGGACAGAAAGTTAATCTTAAGTGTGAAAAATTAATCATTTTGGCTTCAAAATTTAAAAATTTCTTCCACGTTTTTTTGGCTTTTCTTTCAGTAAAATCTTTATTGATTGAAAATTTATCTCTTTTACTGAAAATTTGTATATTTGCTTGAAATAATTTTTTTTTAATTCATCATTTCTGGTTAAAAAGTTAAATGTTTTTACTGCAATCGACTTTTTAGTTCGAAAACTGAACTCTTCCATTAAAAAATCGTCATTTGGGCTTAAAATTGAATAGTTTATTCAAAAAATCTACTCTTTGGTTAAAAATTAGTTTTTTTTTTGTTGATAATGCCTATTTTTGGATTATAAACTCAACTATTTGATTAAAAATTCATTTTTTTTAAATATTCAACTTTTTGGATTAAGAAGTCAAACATTTTCTAAGAAAATTGCCTTTTTAATTTGAAAAGTCAACCCTTTTGTTAAAAGGTGGTCTTTTAGGCTTGGAATGGAACAATTTTCTAGGAAATTTAACTGGTTATTAAAATTTTTTTGAACATTCGTATTTTTTATTTGAAAATTCAAGTGCTACCTATTTAGTAAAAAAATTATGTTTTGTTGAAAATCCATATTTTTTGGCTTGAAAATGTAACAATTTGGACCAAGTTTTTTTTTCTTTTCTTGCAGTAAAATCTTTATTAATAGAAAATTTATCTCTTGATCAATTTTTATATTTTCCAGGAAATTGAACTGTTTATTACATTTTTTTTTGAACACTCGTATTTTTTGGTTGAAAATTCAATTGTTTTGTAGAAAAGTCGTCTTGTTAGCTTGGAAATTAAAAAAGTGGCTTTTTTCTCTTCTTGACAGGAAAATTTGTCTGGGTGGAGAAATCAACTTTAACAAAATCGTTCCTTGCTTAGAAGTTTAACTTTTTTTGTAAATACAGCTGGTTAGTTGAAAATGAATTTTTCTGTGTTGAAAATAAACTTTTTTTGTTGAAAATTCATCTTTTTCCAATTCATTCGAGAAAATTCGAATTTTTCTAAAGACGACTCAACGATTTTGTTACAAATTTTTATTTTTGGGTTGAAAATGAATCTCTTGGTATATTTCTCACCTTTTGAGAGGAAGTATTTTGCTACAACCGGTTTTGAAAAGGACTCTAATAAAATGGAATAATAAATAAAGTATGTATGAAATCATCATGAGAACTCACAAGAGACTTTCGCGGTTTAATAACTTTTTTCGAGAAGATACGAGACAAGTGCTCAAGTTGCCTGATTATGAAAAGATAGGATTTCTCTGAGAGAAGAACGATCTTTAATCTTTATCCCCTTAGCCTATCAAATTTCTTGACGACCACTAGCTAAAATC
Source organism: Druon quercuslanigerum (assembly GCA_010014905.2). Taxonomy (NCBI): domain Eukaryota; kingdom Metazoa; phylum Arthropoda; class Insecta; order Hymenoptera; family Cynipidae; genus Druon; species Druon quercuslanigerum. The sequence continues at coordinate 453 of JAAAKG020021120.1, read as the reverse complement.
GACTCGTTCACTTTCAGATCCTGTTCAGCACGGGCGGTATACTAGCTGTAGTTTACACACCTTGTACCTTTCAATACCATCGAGTAAAATCGTGCTTCTTGTACAATGTACATACTCTATTGGCTGACTCATTCTAATAGCATAAAAATTCTTAATTCTCATCTCCTTCTGCTGCAAACGTACTTGGTTAATAAACAGAAAAAAATTATCAGGATTCAACCATCTTCCCACGGTTGAGAGATAATCGAAAATTGAATAGTTTGGATTTTCAACCAAGGAGATTCATCTTCTACCAGAAATAATAATAATACATAATCAATAAATATATTTTGCACTCTAGCACTGGGTGACAAATTTGCTGTTCCTTTTAATGTTACTACACGGAGAAAAATGGATGTTTAAATGTAGATGTTCAAAGGGTAAGATTGTCCCACCTAACATCCAGATATTCAT
>JAAAKG020021109.1:3413-20299 GCA_010014905.2 Druon quercuslanigerum | reverse complement strand
AGTTATAATTATGTTTTGACAAAAAAACAAAAACAAAATTTAAAAAAAATAGTTAAGTAACCATGATGATTAATTTTCTACCAAAAAATGCGATTTTTTGGCAAAACTCATATATATTCCCAACAAAATAGTTGAATTTTTAACCAAAAAAATAACATTTTTTAACCGAACACTTAAATTTTTTAACGAAGAGATTAATTTTCAAGCAAAATTGAATTTGTTACATTTTAAGTTAAAAAAAATTACAACCAAAAATAATGCGAATTTTAAAGAAAATAGTTAAGTTTTCAAAAAAAAAAAAATGAATTTTTAACAAAGTTGATCAACTTTGAACTTTAGTTGAATTTTTGACGATAAAGATGACTTATTACCCAAAAAGTTTCACTTTAAATAAAACAAATTAGTTTTCCAAAAAAAGTAGAACCTTTATTCAAACGAGATAAATTCTGAACTAAAAATATAATAGTCTACTTTTCAGCAAAAAAAAGAATGAACTTTTAACCAAAAATAGTTGGACCTTATTATTCGGTTCTATTAATCCTGTTTGCTTAAAAAAAAAAAAAAAACGAGAAAGCGAGGAAGTTTCTTGGAAAAAAGAGAAAAAGAGGGTAATAGAGAAAAAAGTGTGAAGTTATGTTATAAGTTTGTATAACGTTACTTTCACTGACCACCCTCCCAGCTGTCTACCGTAATTTTAGGTGTGACCCCGTCACCCCTCAAATTATCAACGTAGTTTCTGGACGGCCCTTTAAGATACATCCTGAGGCTGACGCATTTTTCAGACTTATCAAATTTCAAATAACGGTTTAAGTAGATTAAGTCAACATTTCTGAATGAGATTTCCTGTCTCTTGGGGTTCCGGAAGTGGAAGACCCGTTCCTGCAACACCCATTAATTCTCCCCTAAATCCTGAGCTGATGGTAATAGAACTTTGGAATCCTACGTTAGATACCGCAGTAAATCGCATGTCACGTTCAGACATACCCCAAGTGTATATAGTCCGTGATTCAGTTTATAACGAAATGACATTTGCAGATATCGGGACAACAGTCTACTCGCTTCCTCCTTACAGATGCTGTATTATCAAAATATACGCAGAGGAGACTAGTCTATTTGTACAAAAAGTCTCCTCCCTAAAGAAAAATGGCCAGTCGAACTGCATAAAGAACTAGACTAGGGACCCTTCAGCGATAAACAGTTTCTGGAATTTTACTATTTTAAGACGTGTCTGCTCCTTTTAGGAAAACGGATTTCATAATATTTTCGGTAAATAAAGAAAACTTCTGGAATAGATAAAGGCTCTGGCTTCACACAATCGATAATAAAATGTTTCAGAAATATTTAGTGACAATTTCTTCATAATTCATCTTCGAAAACAATTGTAATAATTTTTTCAACAATGTAATGTCCCTGCATTCATTTAAAAAATCGTTGGTTTGGAAACTGCAATATTATCGTTTTTGAATTCAGAGATTGATTACTAAAGGTTCGGAATTATTTTCTGTACCTCTGCTGATTTCTATTTCAGGATTGCTAATTTTTAGTCTGCAATTGTCTCGAACTGTCTGCGAAAATCCAAGCTTCTTTATCAACATATTTTTTTAATTTCTCTTCATAACTACTCTTATTATTGGAATGTATTGTTTCAATTCTATCTATACCAGGGTTGCTAAAAGAATCTGATTACCATACCTAAATAATATCTAGGTTATTAAAAAAATTGTAAAAATTTTTTATTGAACACTCATTTTGAACCCGCTTTGTGGATAAACCATGGTCTGACGACTTCCAAGTACGGCATGATACTAAAATAATATGAAATTAACGATTGGAAAGTGTTTACATACCAATTTACTTATAACGTCGAATAAACCGACAATAAAATTTTTGAATTCAGAATGAGCATTTCAATTAATATTTAAAATACTTTGATACGTGTTATCAAAATTTCCCACTTCAGTTTGTAAATTTATGCAATTCCTTTTATATTTTTAAATGAAAATTGATTCTAAGATTCTCCTTTTATATGTGTTTTTTTCCTTTGCTAATATTTTTATATTGTTAAAAGTAAAATCAAAATAATCATCATGTGTCCATGCATGTTTCGATAGGCCTGTGTTTTGGTTTCCTGTTCGATAATCTCTTTTATGTTCTGTAATTCTACTTTTTAGTCTCCTGCCTGTTTCACCTATGTAAACTTTATTACATTGTTTCCATTTAATTAAATATACCACATTCGATAAATTCTCTTTTAAATCAGAGTTTTTTATATTTTGCAAAGTGTTTTCTAATTTATGATTATTTTGAAAATAAGAAGTAATTTTATGTTTTCTAAGTAATGCTCTGTGTCTTTTAGATAAACCTTGCATATAAGGGAAAGACACATTAATGTCAAATTTGTTATGTTCTTTAACCATTTTTCTTTTTTATTGCTTTTACATGTGCTATTGTAGATTTTATCTTGAAGTAAAATCACTTAATTTTATAGCCCTATCAATTAGTCCTTTTATTAAGCCAAAATCTTTTGTCTGAATTCATGATGTGAGTTATAGTTTATATATTGGCCGGACCATGTTTGTTTTTTAAACCAATCTGTAAAAATGTTTCCTTCATGTGTTTTTTTAATGGAAATGTCTAAAAATTGTATGGTATTATTATTTTCAATTTCGTGTGTGAACTTTAAAGAGTCTTCTACGTTGTTAAATGTTTGAACGAATTAATTATTTTTGCAGTAGGAATCATAGCAAAAATATTTTCGACATATCTTTTATATATTAAAGGTTTGAATTTTAAATTTCTTAAGACTCTACTTTCGACATCTTCTAACAATAAATTAGAAGTGATCGGAGATAAGGGAGAACCCACAGGGCAAACAAAAACTTGTTTATCGTATTTGTTATTGAAAGCAAAAACAGTGTTCTTAAAAACAGTTCTCATTCCAACTAAAATTTCATTTTTTGGAATTTTTGAAAGATTTTTATTGAGATTTATTTTTTCTTTAACAACATCCAAAGCCAAATCTAAAGGTTGTTATTACTTTAGGAACAATTATAGTTGAACTATTTATGCAAAGTTTAGGATCACATTTGAAAATAATAGTAACCAAATTTAATCATTTCACGAATTTCTTCTCAACATCTTCCAGTTCTTTTTGCTTTTCTGACTGAATCTTTCACTTCATCTTTTTATTTCATTCTTACACTTTATCTGATATTGGTCTTTTCCTTAAGTTTTCTTTTCCAATTTTCAAATATAGAATTTGCTATAGAATACTAAATTATGAAGACTTTGAAACAGTAACGCTTAAAAAATTTTCAGTCATTTTTTAAAAATTCCATGACTTTTGGTCTTGTAGCAACCCTTATGTACAACTGATTATCAATTTTGGATAAAAATCCTCAATCCAGGATTAATAAAGGAATTCAGGTTCTTTTCCCATTTGAATCAAATCAAATCCTCAAAGACTTCGATACCTTTTCGCATGTTTTCCAGGTTTTCCACAATCTGTAGCAACCTTGAAGAGGAAAACCGCTATGGCAATGTTTCAGAATAAAATAGTGTTCCAGATGTAAGTAAATAGGGAATGTTTGTCGAATTAAGTCAAGCCATATGTTTGTTTTTCTCAGTGTAAGAACGAACATTTCATTCACTGTTTAGGCAGGCGTCGGTGTAATTTACTGCAGCATCGAGGGGCCCCACGTCGCCCGGTTCACCTCAGTTCCGATCCGCGGCTGAGCAAAGGCGCTCCCTTCTTTTTTTTTCTTTCCTTTTCAAATGACGTACGGCTGTTGCTATATTTTTAAGAGGATCGAATAGACTTGATTCAACAAATCTAAAGACTCCAAGATCCAAGACCAACATATAAAATCTAACGCCAACTACATTCTTCTATCGTTTGGTAATGGCTATTCCGCAATTTCGACATTCTCAGCTAGATGGGTGGAAAATTGCCGCTTCGAAACTACGCAAGATGATAGGATTTACGACTGCGTGGGACCATCTGTAATCCAACAATTCTAACATCTGGCGGCTCGTACACGCCAGCGAATACCCGTCTTCTTAATGTTTTGATGGTGTTTTTATATATACATATATGATCACCATTGATTCCTTGTCTGAAAACAAAGAGAACAACTGGTATATATATATATATGTGTATATATATATATATATACACACACATATGCATACATATACATACGTGTACTCGAAAACGCTGCATCGGCGACTTTTTTTGGGGACTGTACCGGCATGCTATTATCTCCTAGCGGTGTTTCAGAAGAAACATAGGCGTCGCATCTCTCGTGGAGAAAGAGGATGTTCGAGCAAAGTGCACCTTTGTAGGCCTTGCAAGTTCCGTCACAGACGGCCTTTGCTCAAAGGAAGAGTTTTAAACGGACTGCCTCTCGTGACAGCCACCAGTCGCTCTCAAACTGAAAAATATCCTTTGCGGAACTCGCCCCTTTTCAAACCAAATCGACCGTCAGCTAAAAGGATTCATCTCGCTTTTTTTTCTTTTAGAACAAAAAGATGCACTCCGAAACTCTAGCAAAGCGCTTTACTTTTAGGTTTGTGAAAAGTAGAATGCGATTGAATTGAGTGAACAAAAAAGTGGGAGATAATGCGAGAAATAGATATAGGAAGAAAGTTTTCAGAAAATATGATTTCCATTTCGAGGGTTTAGGTGAAATCAATTTGATCAATTTTTGTGGATCTACTGGTTGGAATATAATGTTCATTTTAATTTTCTTTGCGCACACAATGAATGATTGTAAAGACATTCTTCTTTTACTTGCTTCCCTTTTCAGAGGTCCGTAGGACATTGTTCATGGTTCGTTAGCTGACGTTTCTAAATTCTAAACATCTAAAGAATCCAAAAGATTATCAGCAACATGTCATCTACCATTTTACTAAAAACCAACAGACCACATAATTGTAAAAGGTATCCTGATAATTCCAAGTTACGTCTTCACTGCAATAACCACTTTTCTTTAAATTTGAATTCTTAAATCTCATGAAGCTGATGTCTTCAGACCCAAAATAGGATTTAAATTAAATTTTTCTCTGTATGCATTTGAATATAAGCTCTTTAAAATATTAATTTGAATAGAACTCAATTTCTTTTAGAAATTAGGAAGTAATTTTCATTTCTAATTTGATTTTTGAAGCGCTACAGAACATCAAGGACAAAAGCTTTGATTTTTAAATTGTACCTTCCTTAACAAATGTTGGTCTGTAAATCAACAATATTAAGATAATGTTTAAGGCACCTCTGGCAACACTGCTGTTTCTGCTATTATTATAATTTTCCTTTTTTTTTAATAACTACTAGCCTTAGCATTACTGAAGAGTCGTTACTCAAGTTTCTTGAGTGATTTATTATATATCCTTGTCTTTAGGTATTTTCCGGTTGTCAAATTCAGTTATCTGTGAAGGGATGCGCCAACGTTTCCACCGTGTACGGGTTTCCGCTCTTTTATTATTACTTCTTCCACAATGTCTCTTCTAGATCTAGATGGTACAAGGAAAAAATGGATGTTTAAATGTAGATGTTCAAAGGGCACGATTGTCCCGCCTACCATGCAGATATTCGTGTCAAATATCTACTATATTTTTGAGATGATAGGCGTAAAAATATTTTTATGTTAAACTGAAACACATTCAGATGTTAAAATTGTCCGAGCGCATGCATGCGGCTATATATATATCCGATATTACAATTATGGACTATTACCATTTTTGAACATTTCCAAAGAATCAAAATTAGCTATCTTTATTTAATATTGGATAACGACTTTTGTCTGTCTACATTCAACGTGAGGGAATTATGATCTTAAGTTTCAGTTGAAGTTTGACTCGGAACACATTTAACAAAACGTTTATAAATTTAAAGTAAAATTTGAGTTTAAGTAACCTAAAATTGATAGAATTTTAAATGCAGATTACAGATCATTCGTTCTTTGCCTATTTACCCAGTTTTTATTTTTTATTTGAATTAAAAATATGAAACATAACCTTAAATTGACTGATCGGAATTTCATACCGTTTAACTGTTTTTCGTTCATGCACGAACGTTAAAGTTTAATTTTAAATATACAAAATGAGTTATTAATTCATTTCTTAAATAACAAGAAATACGTAAAGTCCTCAAATATTTACAGATGTTATTTGACATATCCATGCATGTAATATCTCGGATATTTCAGTTGAACATTTTGGATGTTGGTAAGTATCATCTCACTTTTTAATATCTACAGATGTTGACTTTGAAAATCTAGATTGCTGTCCTATCTATAGTTAAACATAAAATATGTTAATCCTGAACATCTATATGTTACGTTTGAACATCCAGTTTCTCCGTGTAAACTCTCTCAATATCCGACCTTTCTTTTAAATTTTGAATCTGAAAATTCATTTAGAAAACATTTTTCAAGTTACCCTCCACGAGTTGATGGTCTTTTATGATGGTTTCTGATTTATTATTAAATTAAGTGGCGCCGATGAGGTTCCTATAAGTAGAAAGCTTCAACCTTGTCCTGAATTCTGCTTCGTCCACGGTGAAAATGGGATTCTAAAAATAGGAACTGAATCCTATTAGTCGAGGAAATCAGAACTACGGTAAATTCGCTGAAAGAGTGGCGACTGTCTTATACTTCATCCGAAAGTGTAGTTGTATTGGATGGCACTTGGAATAGGGCGAGAAAAGTTTAGGACTCAGTCCTGGACAGCGTTGGAAAGGTCTATAAATATTCCATCTGGATTTTGGTCTCTTAACAATCAGTTAATTCAGGATCCCTGAATACAATTCTAATAAGATGCCTGGGGATTTACTTTGAAATATCCGGTGTTCAAAATTAGTTTTGAAATCAGCATGTTTCTCCGTGTCTTGCTGATTTGCAAATGTAACGACACTCTCCCAAAACTTACAATTTTCAAAACAACACTCAGAACATTAAAAGTCAATTCTAAAAGCAGTTCACCAATTTGTCCTACGGCCCATCTTTCCATCTAAAATACCTCCCTCCATCTCGAATTCTCCATCCTCGAATAAATCTTTCCCCCAAGAATTATTGAAGATCTCGAGTGAGAGAAGTAGAATGAACCTTGTTTTCGCCGTAGCTTCGAAATGTTTTGAAACGTGTTGAAAGTCTGCTTGTGTAAGTAAGTGTAAGTGTAAGTGTGTAAGAGGCCCCCTCTGATTACGCCACTGGTCCGGCAAGTGCCCCTCCCTCTCCCTGCACGGCAAGGCTTTACCCGCCATGCTATGCCGTGGCTTGCCATGCCATCCTCAGCCGTAGCGTGGCTAGTTGTTTCTTTTCTTTATTCCTTTGTCGGAAAGTCGGCGGCGAGTCTCGTTTTTGAGAGAAAGAGAGAGGGAAAGCAGTAAGAGAGAGGCGCTGATCGGTGCGGAGGGAGATAAAAAGGAAAAAGACAGCTGGCCGCCAGGGGAAGCGAGCGGGGACCCCGAGCGAGGCGAATAAAACGCAAGGCTTAAAAAACTTGGTGTACCAGAGCCAACTTCGATATGTCGCCGACGGCGCTCAAAAAATCGGATCCTGTCTATTAATAATCCCAAGCCGACACCCCATGGAAAACTCCAATTAATACACCGCCACACTTCATTCTTCTTCAACAATCAAGAATCCTGGTGCGAGCGACTAGCCGAGGCAAGTTCCGGAATGGAATCTTCGCCATTTGAATCCGAAGCCATTCGATTGAATCCGGAACCTGTTTTTGCATTGTGGAATTCGGAAGTTGAATCCGGATTCACTGGTCTAGAGTTGTAAGACCATCAGGGTATCCAGTAGCATCTTAGAATCTTAGATATCAATAGCATCAGAAAAGGATTAACAGATCAGTTTATAACTAGTTTAACATTATTATAAACTTTTTAATGTAAACTCAGAATTAAACTGCTCAAACTCACAATGAAATTGTTGTGAATGGTTGCAAACTTATCCCAAAACTAATTTCCGATTCCTATTAATATATTTTCAATTCGTTGCGTTCCAAAACGCATAGAATCGGTCCAAAATGAAGAAGCGGGGAGAATCGAGAGTTTGGATTCTTAATTCTTGGTGCGAATCTAATTCTTGAAAGAACAACTCGAGTGCATAAAATGAACAGCAGGGATACTGGCACGGTTCCTTTTGCGCATATTCGCTCGTAAACCGCTAGGTCGTAGGATACGAAGTTGCCTACTATAGTGGCGTTACGAGCGAGTCGATCCTGCCGTTTCACTATTTATTACGCCCAGATCGCTATTACGAGACGGTCCCTTCGCCAAGTGGAACCGATGCGACCGATAAGAGGACATTTGGTTGGGTCGCATATTTCGTCCGGTTTTTCTAAAACAAGATCAAAGAGTTCTGCGAAGCGTTGCAAATCCTGGCGGATGAAGGTCTTCTTCTACTTAGTTTTCGACACTTAGAGAACTAGAAACTAGATTCTATCTCTGGCTAATGTCTATCAGTCTGTCTCTATCCGGATCTACTCGACTTCTTTATAGACCTCGTTAAAACTAAGTAGGAGAAAAGCAGAGAATAGATGGGGTTAGAAGTTGAAGTCCCAGATGAGAGTGGATTGTTTTATTAGAAACAGCTAAGCCGACATTAGAGAGGAGATCTCGAAGCTTAGAGTTAAGACTTTGAAGTTCTTAGTTTAGATTCTTTAGACTTGTAGAGAATTTAAAGTATAGATCTTTAGAGGGAATGAAAAAAAAATCGAAGGCGGTACTAGCTTGCTTGCACTGAATACATTAAACCAGAACCAAACGTGGAACACAAAAACCGGAATCGAAACTGGCACCAAAGTGAAAATATGATTCTTGAAGCCAGGGTCGGCAGATAAACCAGAATCTTGAACTGAAGTAGAAATGAAAATAATGAGGAATTGAAGTTGTGCTTTCGAAGAAGCCGAAATTGGGCGAATCAGAGATACTGAGAAAAGAAGATAAAAATCTGAAGCGCTACCTTGTTACGAGAATCAAAATAAGTTACTGACATTACAGAATGGCGATAGCAATCGGCATGCATTTTTCTTTAACGTATACAGAAAATCCTGTACCGAACTATTCAACACATGACCCCTGTATTATAAACATATTTTTTTTCCGCATAGAGTCTGGATTTCAGAATGAAGTAATCTTTTAAATTTTGATCAAAAAACCATTTCAGCTAACTGGTCTACATTCGACTGACATTAATTAAATATACAAGCAACAAGCGAATCAACAAGTGAACTATTAACAATCGAGATTTCTCTTCCATTTAATTCCTCTAAACTATTTTCGATTCTACCACCAGGAAATCGAGATAAAAAACTTCCTGCACCCATAAAAGCTGCCACACTTCGTTTTTTTTCTACCTCCTAACAGAATTTCAATAAGAATTGACTCCCTGAAGCGAAGAGCCCTATGCAAATTTCCTCCTACCCAGCATCCGTGCCGATTAATCCGATTTCTCGGGACTTACGGCAGCTGCTGATCGAATGGAGGCATCGAAGATGAATTTTCGCGGGACCATTTCCGCGAGGACAAAAACTCGACTGTATCATAGAATAACGGAGCAATAATAATTAAATTGAAATCAATAAAGATAAGCGGATGATATTTATTGCGTGCTACACTGCTACAGCCATGTTACTGTATGGGGGCTGTCCGTAGGGCTGGATATAAGGAAGGCTATAATACAGTTTTACCGCGAGCTCGTAGCCTGGCGTCGGTTTTACCGGTCTCTCGTTCTGCGGTTGGTGGCGAGCTGGGGAACGGGGCCAGAGGATGAGGCACGGCCAGCTCACGGGACGGAGGAGAGGAAGCAGTCGGCGCTTTTGATCTCGGCCGCGGGCGCCGACAAAGCGTTCGTCTGCTTTCCTCCACCGGGTCGTGTGAGTGAGAGAGGGCGGTAGAGTTGACGAGAGAGAGAAAAATAGCTAGAGAAGGCAGATGCCGAAGAGAGAGAGAGAGAGAGAGAGAGAGAGAGAGAGAGAGAGAGAGAACGAAAATGACGTAGGGAGAGTCAGAGCAATCCAGAGTTCGAGTGAGAGACGAGGAGACCCTCTACTACTCTACTCGTTGAGGGGTCATTCCATAACAAATCGATCGTTCTTCGGAGCAGCGAGCAACTCACGATACAATTCGGAAATTCTCTAATCTTCGCCGCCGACTATCACTCTCTGGTCCTCTCTAACGTTCTGCCGCGTTCTGTTGTATTTTCCTAATTTTTCGGTCTAGGCCCCAACCCTTTGAAGATACCGAGGATTGTAAATTGCTCATGATAGAGCTGCTGGCATTCAGACTTTTGTAATGGTCTTTTTCATCTTTCCGAATAGTTGACCACTCTTGTAATCTGGTGGACACTCTTTTTTTCCATCTCTCATAATCGCCTTGACATTCAAAGTCAGTGTGGTAAATGCGCGGTATACAATTTTCTATAAATTAATCGGTTTTAGTAGTCATAGTTTTCTCTTTGAAACAAATTTGGAAGGTAACAAATGGTCATTCTTGTGTGCAATCTTTCATTTAATCTTTCACAATCTCTTTGTAGTAAATCCCTGAAATAACAATTTATTCAAATTTGATACGTTGTGGCCTTTCAACTCCCAGAGCGTAAGGTCCTTGATATCAAAAAGGTTTGAGATCTTTTACGATTTGGACTTCAACTTTTACACTTTAGAGTTTCATGATCATCCTTGGCTCTTCCTTTTATTACTTTTCTTCTTTTTATCAGTGAATTAGTCTTACAATATTCTGCTGATATTTCCCAATTTTCTATAGTTCACTCTTTTGAAAACACCGCCAAAGATTTAAAATACAGATGATACAGCTGCTGCTAGCATTAGTTTCTTTTCTTAATATATTATTCTTTCCTCTGTGAAGGATTAACCACTCGTCATCTGGTGTACATTTTTCCTTCTAATCTCTGATAATCTTCTAAGTGCATGGTAATCTTTTCTAATCTCATCCAAAGTTCGAGTGGTAAATCCTTCTATCTCATTCTTCTAAAAACAGAAATAACTTTGATATATTTGCAAATGAATAAAGTTAGGATGAAAAGTGCTAATTGTGAATTCAATCTTAAAAGAAAAACTTATTATTGATTTTCAAGGAAAAATATTTATTCGAATTTGTCGGTTCATCTAAAGAAGAACTCAGTCCTGGTTCAGCGACTTCTCTTTTATTTCTTTACGTTTAGATTCAGCCTTATGTCTTCACCCAACTTACACTACAAGTGTTGCAAATTCTTCGACTCCCAACTATGGGCAATTATGTGGATGCCATTAATTCAATTAACTAATTACGAGAATAAGAAACTAATTCTAGTGGTCCCGTGGGTAATCAATTAATTTAATTAATTTCAAGTTTCCATAATGAGGAGTCGAATATTCCGAAATCGATTAGAAACTGCAACGAACGAATCAACTGTATGAATACAAATTTATTAGTTCCTGACTTTCTGCTGCTTCTGGCTAATTAGAAATTCGATGAGATTATGTTCAATTAATTAAGGTATTTACTTAATTCAGTATTGATATTAAATTTAAAACTAAATAATTATTGAAATTTTCATTCAATGTTCCCCAGAGCCATTTTCTTCAACCTCGTTCGTGTGTTTCGTTATAATCTCCCAATGAAGTTTGTCTACTTTATTACAGAAACTTTAGAGAGTAGAAGTAGAGAGACAGTCCTCTTTTTTTAGCGATCTCTTAAAGTGATGTTTTCGTTACTTTGGGACCAGATTCGGGCTCATGCGAGAATAAGAATGGATTCAGAGCGGAACTACAAGCTGTAGTTGTAATGCGGGCCGCAGCTTTATTTATTAATAGCAAAGTTGGTGCACACCGCGAGGGAGTGGCAAACTGGAAACACAACACGCTAGAGCGAGCGCGACAGAATGACAGGTCGTTCTATCCTTTTATCTCTGTCTCTCTTCATATTCCCCTCTCTATTTTCGCCTCTCGCCCGTTTGCCCACTTGCCCACCCACATCAAAAAGCACGACAGTATGTGAGCTGGTGTGAACTCAACACTCGATTCCTCCCTTATACCCCCGGAATCGTCCTGTCCTGTCCTGTCGTGTCCACTGCCAAATCGATCACATTTCAGTGCGACATTTGGAATTCCGATGCGACCCGGACCAGTGACGACCAACTTCCGGAAATGCGGCTTTAGAGCCACGTCAAATCTGATTTTGGCACGTGGGTTTTCATCCAGGGATGCGACTAGGGTGGTCCGGGGAAAAATGAATTTTTTAAGAGCAATTCCGCAGCTTCATGCTGTGGAGCAAAAGGGATTACCATGTTTTCCACAAGTCTCTCCAGGGAGCTCGACATTTGAAGTCCATTTCTGGTTACCTATTGTACGAGAGGCAAACAGGATGTCTAGTGATCAAGGAATTTGTAATTCCCGGTTTTTTCCCAGACTAGACTTTTTTCCCCGAAACCGCAAAAACATACAAGCTGTCTATCCATACCAGCAAATTACTGTACTCATTGATGAAATATAAATTCATTAAAATAATTAATTGTACATTTTTATATGGGATACCTTGAAACTTTTTCTCTAAATCACGACAGCCATCACAATGCCTTTTGTAGTCAAAAAAGGTGAATAGGTGACATTTTTTTCGAAAATAGGTAACAAATAGGTGATAAAAGTGTTAAATAAGGCAAACAAATATATAATTCAATGCTCATTAGCTCTTCATTAGTCGAACTAATCTGGACTTTACTTTTGTACACTTATGTTTATACTTTGGTTCAAATAATATATTATCACATAAGTTGACAGCACTATCCATTAAATCAGACTTTTTAATGCAATGCTAATTAATACTTTATTATTCGAACTAATAATGAAATAATGTGCTCTTATAATCTTTTTTTAATGCTTTGTTGCATCGAAATGCTATATTGTCACATGACTGGACAACTTACACAAGAATAAATCTACGTCGACGTAATTTTGCCACATTCATTCTTATTTCTTTATCTTTCAAACGAAATTTATCTAAACTATCAAACAATTCTTTTATAACTATCTCATAATTCTTGTTCTCCACTGCATTTTCTAATTCATTCTGCATAGATTCAGCGTCTCTTCTAGCAGCTTTATACTCCTGTTATGCCGATTTTGAATCACTTCATAAATTCTTAACAGTTTGTTTTTCTCTAGAAGATTCTTCACTTGTGGTTCTTCTCTGGCCTTATTTTCTGCATCCACAGCTTTATTTGCACCTTTTTGTTGATCATATTATGCGTACCTGATATACCATTTTGTTATAGTTTTTTAAGCTATCCATGACAAGAGCGTTTCGTAAAAATCGATTGATTTGTAGATAAGTATAAATCTGATAATTTACAAGATACATGCGCGAACGGAGGCGAATGGTCTAACTCAACAGTTAAAACTAAGCGCGCGATTATTCAAATGCAGTTGTTGACCACAGTCATAAAACTAGAATAAACTCCAAGGCATTGCAAGTTGTAATTTTAAATAAAATTTTACTTTTTCAACTGAAAAATAGGTGACAAAAGGTGAAAAAATTAAAAAAAAGGTGACAAAAGATGAATAGGTGACGCTCTGTGATGAATGTCATGAAAAAAATTGCTGTATAAATTTGAGAAAAATCGAAGTTTATTTAGTACTTCCAAAACCGAATATAAGCTTTAATATAGAATATTTCTAAAATTAAAAAAGATAAAATTCTCCTTGGTTTCCTCCATAATTTATATTCATCTCGCAAATTTGTAACACTTTTATCCATTAGAATTTTCGCTCAAACATATATTTTAAAAGTGATTAATTATTGACAAGGGACTTCATATTTCATAAAAAAAAAACTTTATTAGACATAATTTAGATATTATTGCTAATGTGTTATGATTATTGTTGTTTATAAATCATTTTAAATTATAGATAAAAGCACGACGGATTTGGAGACCTATATTTAAAAGCACTTATCTTTATTAATTTGAGAGATATTCTTGATTGAAGATAGTCGTTTGGGGAGCACTAAATATCAGGGTGAGCCGAAAATACACGTTTGAAAATTGGAAACTAATGGCTTTTTAAAATCAAAAATAATCCTACGGTGTCGCAATTAAGCCAAAGATTTTTAATTCTGAGTAAAAATTAAAAAAACATAACTTTTGTTTAAGTTAGAATTAATGTAAATGAACAAAAATGACATTTTTCAAGATACTCAGTTAATGTCACATATCTTTACTTGCAGTAGACAAGTCAGGCATAATTTTCTTAGATCTCGAAACATTTTTGTTTGGATGCTTTATTTACATTTGTTAAAATTTTTTGAACTTATTGGCTTATCACTATTTTAACAGCTGTAAAGTCTACGGAAATTATAGCTTGTCTTGCATACAAATCACCAATTTTGGTATATCAGTAACGATTAATCCAATCATAAAAAATGTAATTTTTGCTTATTTCCAAAAAATTCTATATTAAATATATATATATATATATTTATATATTACTGCTATATTAAATTATTATATATTAAAAATATTACACAATCATAGGAAATCTGAGCATTAGCCAAGTTTTGAATTCCTTAAAAATTGCTTCATTTTTCTGTTAATGAAATTTCATTTTTTTTTAAATATACTTAATAAAAAGAATCGTAAAATGAAAGATGCAACTTTAGATCAAAAGCTAAATTTGAAATGCACTTATCCTAGAATAAATATTTAATAGCATAATTAACTATATATAGAAAGGTTTTTAATAGCATCTTTTATATTCAGAATACATATGGAATGAAGCGTTATTATTTGAGTTTCGTTTGGAATATGAATTGACTGATATACATCTGTGTATTGGTTCAGAGTACTTTATACAAGCGAAGAGGTGTCGAATACGATATTTTATCGCCTTATTTGAACCTCAACGTCATTTCCGGTACTTTGTTGCATACGTGGCTGAACTATGATATCAATCATCATTCTTACTGAATTACAGCTAGAGCAACTTCAATGTTTTATTTAAATTTTATTTTCATTTCACTTCAAGGTAATTTAATTATTTCTTTTTTTTTAACTCAACTCTCAATAAAAATCTCCTACCAAAAGGAACTCATGAATTTATAGAGATTTTCTACATGCGTTAAAACTTCTGTAAATGCTTTAAAAGTCCTAACCAATTTATAAATTAAAAATGGAATTTATTACAGATTTGTAATTTTTTCTCAATTAAGCCGAGTTCTTCTTGGAAATTTTCATATTTTGTTATGCGGGCTTCCAAATGTTGAACTATTCAAAATTCGAATTATTTCGAGGTTGATAACTTTTTTGTTAAAAACTTATTACTTTTTTTGCACAAAAAAATGTTACTATCGAATATCGTGATAAATTTATATTCTTTCAAATTTGAGAACTTTGAGCAATAATCCTCTTAAAATTGAAATCTCCTGCTCTTTGTTATTTTACAAATGCGTTAAGGATTAAAATTTTTTTTAAACTTTAAGACTTTCAGGTAAAACATTCACGAACTTGAAGACATTCTTATCTGAAATATTACTTGAAAGATTAGTTTTCAGAAATTCTTGGAGGGTTTCTAGTCAAATCCTGGAAAACATTCCCTGACAATTCCAGGTTTTTCCAGGTATAATTTTTCATAATACGGAGCCATTCAAATATTTCAGATTTTTGGAAGCAATTGACTCGGAATAAGTATAAGAGTTTATCGCGAGTTTATTATGAATAATGTTTTTTTTTATTTGTAATAAGTAACTTCATTAAATGTTAAGTAATTTATTAATTGTGCAAAGATTCTATATATTTAATTAGCATTTTGTAATTTAAAATGCTTGGACAAACTACTACAGAATATTCTTAAATAATTATCACCATCCGATAATTAAATAAATATGCAATAGCAAAAACATTATTTTTATGAAGATTGTTTATAATAAGTGTAAAACGAATTTATTAGTTAATAGAGTAATTATTAAACTTTTTCCAATTCTAATCCCTATTAATTAATCCCTATTCTAAGTCAACATTTATCATTCTTCACGGAAATTCAGAATTCGCTAAAATTTTTTAATCACCTGTTCCAACTCAGAATTGATTTAATTTTGAAAAATCTCGGTTCCAAATCAGAATTATAATTATTCCAAAAAATTCGTTGTTCAAAAACAGAATTCTTTTAGAAAACCTCTCGTTTCAATCCAGAATTAGCATTCTTTTGAAACATTCCCTTTTCCAATCCAGAATGTTAATTCTTTTTGACAAGTTTCCGTTTCACCTCAGAATTAGATTTCTTTTGAAAAATTCCCTTTTCCAATCTAGAATGTTAATTCTTTTCGAAAAGTTTCCGTTTCACCACATAATTCAATTTCTTTTGAAAAATTCTTTGTTACAATCCCGAATTTTTATTCTTTTAGAAAATGCTTAGTTTTCACCTAAAGTTAAAATGCTTTTGAAAAAAAGACTTAAATTTTTAACCAAATATATAAACTTTCAACAAATTATTTGACTTGTTAACCAAATATTTGAATTTTCAACATACAACGATGAATTTCCACACAAATCATCGAATTTCAAATGAAAAAGATTAAATTTCAACCAAAAACTTGTTCTAAAACAGTTTAAATCTTAACAAAAAAGGTTAACTTTAAGTCCAAAAAACCTAAAAGCAGAGGTTTTTAATAAAATACTTTATAAGTTTCAACACGAAAAGTTGAATTTTCACCAAAAAGATAAGTTCTCAACGAAAAATTAAATAGTTGAAAATTAAATATATAAATTTTCAACAAATTACTTGATTTTTTAACCACATATTTGAATTTTTAACATACAAAGATGAATTTCCAAACAAATCATCGAATTTTAAATAAAAAAGGTTAAATTTCAACCAAAAACTTTATC
>JAAAKG020021098.1:0-20299 GCA_010014905.2 Druon quercuslanigerum | reverse complement strand
CTAAATTCTTACATTTTATTTTAATTATAGATACAGAATAAACCAAATATTGATATCAAAAGTCTCTCCGTGCAGGTGATAAAAAACATATCTTTTTCGGGGTAACGTACAAAACTTTAAACTCGCATTAAAACTTTTTTATATGGATTGCTTTTCAAAATATTAATTTTGCAAAAACAATTTCGAAGATAGATTTACTCTGTGAAATATTTCTCTAGATAGAAAAGATAAATCTAGTTACAAAAGGTATCAAGACAAACATGATCGAATATGCAACGAATATTAGTGCCCTTTTTCCTGATCAATTTCGTAATTGAAGTGCAGTGAACCGAAATATTTTTTAAAAAGTCGTAGTTTCCTATCCAATTAATTCATACAAATCTTTCAAAGCAATTTTGAAGTTCAACAGGCCAACATACATCGGGAAAATATAGCGTCACTGAATGTAAATTTTTTTTTACTTTTACTTGGTACGCTAGTATAGTACACTGAGAGAATTTTTGTTAGAATAAATAAAAAAATTGAATTAGAATTTAGTATAATATCGTTCCAAAATAGGGTAACCCGAGGTTTTATTACACTTATTAGTATTACAATACTGAAGTTTAATATTATCATACGAGTATTTAAAACACGAAGACGAAAAAGTAGTATTCTAAATACGAAATATTATGAATCTCCATTTCAAGAATTAACACTATGTAAAAATGATCATTCTTTTTACTGAGTTTTCGAAAAATAATTTTAATACGAAAAATAATGAATATCATAATCTCGTAAGCGTATTTTAGAAATTGATATTGTCAATATGAAGTTGACAGAAACTATGAAATCATTATTCCTGATATTTTATATAGTTTCCTTTGAGAATGCTCCTCGATTGTTTTCGCCAATTTACGATCGAGCCGAAAGGTTATGTTAGGTTTGCCTTCAAAAATGAAAATTCAATGACAGAAGTGGACAATCAAAATATTTACCATTTTTATAAACAATACTGATTGACAAATGCATTAAACGGTCACTCTTTGATAGAAAAAATCAATTTTTTTGCATGATTGTTAATATTATCCCTAAATTAAATGAAAAGAACTTTCAGGCTTCAATGTACAGTAATTATCGATTTGGTTTAAAAATTTGTTTATAACAATTGAACAGATTGCACAAACATTATCCGAGTTACTAGGATTTGTTAATTGATTGTAAATCTCATTTTTCACCTTTTTGAAGTAAAATCAATGAATGCTACAGAACAGGCAGCTCTAATATGAAACATTATGGCTTTTTAACATTTTGCAACTTGAATAACAAACAGAGTTTTTTCAGCATAATCGCCTTCGACAGGCCTCTTCAGAATTTAATTAGCTTTAATTTAAAAAAATATATAGAATCGGATGAAAATTATAGGCTCTGTATCATTTTGAATCCCAATTTTCTAATTCACCGCACTGTGTGCCGATTCGATTTTACATAGTGATCAAGCGTGCGATTTATGTGTGTAGTAAATAAATTAAGTATATAATAATACAATGAATAATTGTACTCGTGTGCCTGTATTTAATTGTCTTTGATTTGTGTTTATTTGTCTTTATCGTTTTAACTTCGCTTGTCTTATTGTATTCTTGTATTCTTCACTTACCTAACGCACACAAACCTAAGTCTATGACCAAACCTAACACTACCACATATAAAGCAATTCCCTGACGCATAATATCGTACGATAAATATATCAGTCGAAATGGTTCTTATATACTAACCAGAAAAATTCTCATCGCTTGTGAGAAAGGACCAATACCGGACCAAAAATTGGCGTTGCCCCAAGTGATGTTTAATTTTCTAACTTCAACTTCGAATTTTTTATCTGGCATGTTTCATTTAAATGTTATATTATAACTATCTCATTTGATTATTTTTATTTTTAAGAATATTAAATTTAATGTAAACTTACTTTGAATTTATTACTTTATATTCGCGTCAAAAGTTCAGTACACAATCACTTTTTGTGAGTTTTGTAAGTGCTGGAAGTTTGATAATATGAGTAAGATAAATATCTTTCTCTAAGATAAATTCAAACATACGTTTACACACGAATTGTAATTGGAGCCCAAAAAATCCATTTTGTTAGTTATAAAAAAAGATATTGCATTCATTTTTGTCTTTTTCCTACTCTAAAAGTTTCAATGTTAAAAAGTCAAATATTTTTTAAATATTAAACTATTTTGCAGAAAATAACCTCTCTCGTTAAAAAATCATATTTGTGAGTTGAAAATTCCACATTTTTGTACAAAATTCATATTTTTAGTTGAAAATTAACTCTGTCGTTAAAAAATCATATATTTGGGTTACAAATTTAACTGTTCTGTTGATGATTAATCTCATTGGCTTCAAAATTCAACAATTGTATTTTCTTGAAAATTCGTCTCTTTGACAGAACATTAATCTTTTTTAGAAAATTTATTTTTTTTGGTTGAAAGTTTAACCATTAGGTTATAAGCTAAACTAATTTGTTAAAAAATATTTTTTTTTTAGATTGACATCTCTGTTTGAAAATTTAACGCTTTTGTTGAAAATTCGCTTTTATTTCCTTGAATTGGAGCCCAAAAAATCCATTTTGTTAGTTACAAAAGAAGATAATACATTTATTTTTGTCTTTTTTTTTTACTCTTAAAAAAAAGTTTTTTAAATCAAAGAATCTTCTTTCCGAGTGCATTTTAACTTATTAATAGAAGAAGAAAAAAGTTTGGATCATCCTAAAAATAAATATAATTTAATTAAAAACTTCTAATGATACAATAATTTGAGCAGGACGTAACTTTGTGCTTAATAAATAAAACTTTTGTAATATTGCTTTAAGGCGAGACTATTCAACGTTTGTGGTTTTACTTTAAATGGTTTATCCCAAAAATTATCAATTTTCTCCATTTATGATATTCTTTAATTTTCAATTTTTCTAAAATTTATAAAACCGCAACAAAAAATTTTTTATTTTACACTTTCTGAAATTTCTGAAACTTTCTGAAATTTCTGAAACTTTCTGAATATGTTCAATGAACCATATTCAGAGAGTATCGAATTTTTTTCTAATAAAATAAGCATGATAAGGAATTTCTTCTGAATTAAAAATAAAAATGTGAACTGACTTGATTGATTTTATATTTTTTATAAAACCAATCGTTTTTGGGTTCGTCCCTGGTTGGTGGTGATCGTCGCTGCTATATTTTTTGTTCGAGTCTCCAGTTTCGAAGATTCACATCTTCTGGCCTCCCTCGCTCTTTCACCATCCGGCATGGCAGCTCGTGTAATTCGAAAAAAGGTAAAAAAAAATCCTCATGCCCGTTACACGCCTCGGTAAGAGTGCTGACGACGCGATCTCTCGCGTAATTAAATCGCGATCGCGCGCCAAGGGTCGGAGGTCAGATTCTCTTATTTTTATTTTCCTCAAAGAAAATTAGTCTCCCACTACCGTTAACCAGGTTTTCTACTCGGTACATCTGGAAGCACTTAGTCTTGCTCCAGGCAATCGTTTTCTTGTCAGAACTAATACCTTCGATTTATCTTTGTACTTTAACTCTTCCTTTAATCTCATTTTAAAAGATAATTTATGTAGACGAAGACAAGTGGTTAAAAATAATTTCTAGATCTGAGTTTGGAAAATATTTTTAAAAATGTAGTTTGAAGTGTTTAAAACTTTTTTTAAATATTTTTCGGAAAACAATTGGGCAACTATAAATGTAAATTCAGGAAACATTAAACGATAAACGTTTTGGAATTGGAAAACTTCCAATTACGCACTTTATTCAATTGGAAAATATTTATCGTGATTTCAAGTTTGAACATTTGCATCTATACCTTAAAGTTAGAAAAAACTATAAGTTATAGTTGGAAACTGTAACTATAAGTTCCAGATAAAAATTTTCGAATTATAAATCACAATAAATTTTTTCGAATTCAATCCAACTCACTTTCTATCTCCTCTTTCTTCTCATATATAATCTCCAACAACGTAATTTTTTTAATTAGGAAACAGTTATTGTGGTTTTTGGTTTAAAAATTTGAAAATTAGGATTTGGAAATTTCCAACTGTAACTTACAGTTTACTATTAGCTATAGTTGCAAATTTTTAAACAAGAAATGACAACAAAAAATGTGCAATTTAACAAATTGCATAGTTCGAGATAATAGATCATGAGATAGTGGAGGAGGAGGAAAAGGAAATTTTCAAATTAAAAACCATCACCTTCTTTGCGAAGAAAATTTCAAACAAAAACAAATTTTTCTCGAAATATGAAGGTTGCTTCTGTTACATTATACTCGACTAAAACATTTCTTTTTTCGATCAATTGCTTTTAGGTAGATATTTATTTTTTGTTTTGGTTCAGTAATTGTAAATGATGATTTTATTTATGAAATTGAACATTTTATTCTTTATGTCTAATTTCAATGTATGACAAATAAAATTTTTGGAATTAGCGGAAAGCAAAAAACAAACTTTCTTCTTGGATAAAACTGCACATATTTTCATTCTTTCTATATTTTAATAACAATCAACTATCATATCCCTTTCTACAAAGAATAAGGTTTTTGGGAAAATCCAGAATGATTTTTTTTTAATTTTAAAACATAAATTTAAAGTTTTCAAGACTTAAAAATATATCTAAAAAGAATCTGGTCGATTTTAGGAAAAAATGTTTACTTTGGCAGGATTTTAAAGAATTTAAAAAAAAAACTTTGATTTACTTCAAAAGATATCAAATAAATCTTAAAAAAGATTGCAGTATACATTACCCTTTGCGGCATGGTGGGAATACCGTATTCCCACCTTTTTCATATCATTTTTGCGATTTTAGAGTAGTTTTTATTGGATTTTACACAGGTTTTTTTTTTTAATTTCATGCTCGCAGGATGATAGAAAATTGAAATTTATGTACGACGGGTCTAAATTTTTTTAATAATTTGTTAATACTTATAAGCAAAGATGAAAAGAAGCCTTTTTTGTTGAAAAAATTCATTATTTAAAAAACTTTCCATCATATCCTTATAAAAATGGGTTTTGGGGTCGCTTACTACGAACCTGGACTCAGATTTTTAAAATTCAAAATGGCGGATCCAATATGGCTGCAGAAATTGGGAATATTTTTGGATTTTATCTGAAAATTTTTATACAGGGGTTTTTGGGGCTAGTGATCACGAATATGAATTAAGATTTTGGAAATTCAAAATGGTGGATCCAATATGGCGCTCGAATCTTGGAATATTTTCGGATTTTCTTCTGAAAATTAGTATACAGTGGTTTTTGGGGTCGCTGATCACGAATCTGAAGTCAGACTTTGAAAATCAAAAACGACGGATCCAATATGGCGGCCAAAATAAAAAAGTTTTCTGAATTTTTTTAAAAATTAGTGTACACGGATTTTTAGAGTCACTGATCACGAATATAGACTGAAAAATTTATGGAACGGTGTCTTCCAGACTTTACGGAAAAGATGAATAGACTTTTCAAAACAAGCAGTTTATGATTTTTCCACGCAATGAGAAAATTTTCGTAAAAAAATTCTAGACTATTTAGTCTATGTTTTAGGTGAATAGGTGTATATTTTTTCAAACCTAAATATTCTAAATATTTGTCATTTTGATTCGTGATCAGAGATACCAAAAACCCCTGTACACCAATTATAAAAAAAACTCCATATGTTGGCCGCCATATTGGATCCGCCATTTTGAATTTTCAAAATCTGAGTTCGGTTTCATGATTAGCGACCCCCAAAAAGACCCTGTATACCAATTCTCAAAAACCATCCATAAATATTCTAAATTTAGGTCGCCATTTGGATCCGCCATTTTGAATTGTCTAAATCTGAGTCCAGATTCGTGATCAGTGATCCCAAAAACCCCCGTACACCAATTTTCAGAAAAAATCCAAAAATATGCCAAATGTTAGCCGCCATATTGGATCCGCCATTTTGAATTTTCAAAATCTGAGTTCATATTCGTAATCAGCGACCCCAAAAATCCTTATGTACCAATTTTCATGAAAACTCGTTTCCCCGAAAAATGTATGCCGGAAAAGGGTTAAAAGCAAAATGTAAATTTTTGAAAATTTCGAAATAGATGCTTTTTGAGAATTTTTAAATGGTTCAAGAGAATATACAAGATTTTCTTCAGATTTCTAGGAAAATTTCCAATGATTTTTTTATTTTCTAAAATTAATTATAAAAGAAAATTGAAAAATAAAATGTCTCGATTTCGTATTGTTTCAAAAACAGATATTTAGAAGTTTTGGGAAGATTAAAAAATAATTTTTAGCTTGAAAAGGTTTCAATGAAATTTCAAGCTAAATATAGATTTTTGAAAATTTCGAGATAAGAAGTTTTCTATTAAATTATAAAGGTTTCAAAAGAATAAACAAATTTTCCTAAAATGCATGGGAAAATTTCAAACGATTTTTTATTTTGCGTGATGAATATTAAGCAAAAATTGAAAAACATTTCAAAACATTTTTAATAATTTCCCTAAGTTCCAAAAAAGAATAAAGTAGGTTTTCAAAAAAAAAATTCAATGTTGCAATATTAGACTGTGGTAGATAAAAATTTAGTAAGCTCAACAGATATTTAATAGTTTTTGAAAGATTATAAAAGAATTTTAAACTTGAAAAGATTTTAAATATTTTTAAACCTATACTTTTTATTAATTTCTAATAAAAAGTTCAGAATCTTTTTAAAAACTTCGTAAAGTTTCATGTAAATACAACAAAGTTCTCTTAAGATACCTTGAAAATTTTCCAATGATTTTTTATTATAAAAAATAAATTGTGGCAGAAAATTGAAAAATATTTCAAGACATTTCACATTATTTCCCAAGATGTTAAAAAAATGTAGAGAACTGTAAGAAAATTAAAAAATTTTAAAAATATTTTTGAAAAATTTAAGATTAAATTCGAACCATTTAAAAAGATATTTAGAAGGAAGCGATTGAAAAATCTCGAAAAATAAAATTGCCGACAGTTTATGATGTTATGATATTATTAGTAATAACCATGTATATAAAAAATTTTCTAAAATGTATTGAATAAAAGGAATTTTTTTTCTCAACTTTTTATTTTAATTCCAAAAAAAGAAAAAGAAAATATTAGCCACCAGAAAAAAGGATTTGAAAGTAAAAATTTGGTATGGGTTGTCAATTTTTTTGGGTATTTCAATTTTAATCAGAAAAAAGTTTTGTTTCCTCTAAATCTTAAAATTATTTCTAGACGATACTTCAATTTCTGAAACCACTAGAAATCAGAGAAGTGTTCAAGAAGACAGAAGTTGTTCAAGGTGTTTGTGCAATTTCTGGGGTTTCACCAGAAATTGCTGAATGAGCTGCGGTTAATGGACAGATGCTTTCCCATGGTATAAAGCTAAAGCACAATGTCAAAAACAATAAATTGATAATAAAACTGTAAAATGCTTTTAAATAAATAATAAATGGTTGTTGGTCCTTTCGAGTCGCCAAATGGTGGCCTAAAACGTAAAAAGTAAGTAGAAATCAGAAGATAAGCCACAAGAGTTCAATGCAGCGAGAATACCTTTGCCCTCGAATTTGAACCGCGAATTAAGGATACCTTTCGTTTCTATAGCGCTTCGTAAAAGTGTCTGGCACCTTCCGGCAAGAGGAATGATAAAAAGAAAAACCTGAAAGAAAATAAGAAGTCGAACAGACTGCGAAGAACTTTGTTCTTTTCTTGTAGTTTTCTTCCCTGCGACTTGAGACACTATCAGCGACTCCTCGAACAAAAGGAACGATATCTTAAGATCTCCCAAACTTAGAAAAAGTTCAGAAAAAAGCTCAATTGTAATAATAAAAAACTTCTTCAATTTATCTGGGTTTGCAAAATTGAAAAATTATCAAAATTGTCACGTCTGTGTGAAAATCTCCCATCAATTCTTATATAGATAAAACTTTAGATTTTTTATGATTTTAAAACCAAATTTTAAAGAAAATTACTCGAGGCCGTTACACCGCTGAAGTGGTTTATGTCTGTGCTAAAATTCTAGAACATTCTTGACACAGACTCGAACCACTTCAGCTGTAGAATGTTTTCGATGTCGGTAAGATAGAAATTATTTTTTAAAAATTTCCTTGCCCATCTACTATTAAAAATTGTCTTGAATTTTAATTAATTGTAATAGCTTTTGTGCCAAAATAATATTCTTCTAAGCTAAACATTGATTAATAAAAATTTAATATTATACTGATTGCAGATTTTAATATAAAACACAGTATCATAAATAGAAATAAGTGAAAAAACGTTAATTATGACTACATAAATAAAGACTTTATCAGACTGCATATAAGCAATATAAAATAAATTCCGTCCACGTACTCATGTCTTGTATTTTATCAAGTTAAGAAATTATTATCTAATTATTTTAAATTTTTCATTTTTTCCCATATTTACTAACAATTGGCTAAATCGGTAGATCAAATTATACTAAATTATCTCCACATAATGCTTCACTATGAAAGATAATGATGCTGAATTTGAGACTGAGAGCAAATTTGATGGGAAAATAACAGTCATAAAATAAATTTCCATGAATAGTCGAGAGATGATCGCAAAATAAGGAGGCATTTAGAAAAAAATCAAGGTCTCGACGCGTACCTTTTACGTTCAGGCCATAAAACATTTTCATCAGTAATAAATTAACGCTGGTTAGATAAAAAGGTGTTTCAAAGGAACTTTCGTCAATTTACTTTTTATAGTATTTTTTAGTTTAGCTTTCAAAGTTTCAATTAAATTTTTGCTTCAATTTTGACCATTTTACAAATATTCAAATTAAACTGTGAAACATTGGAGGAATTCCAACTAAGATGCAATAAATAATTAAATAATGCTAAAACATAATTAATAATTTCTCAAATTTGTCTCTGAAGTGCATGAATTTAAATAAAAATTCAAAAACATTTTTATTTTATCTGCTTATACTTAAAATTTAGTGCATATTTAGGTAAAATAATGCGAGTACTATATTAAAAAATTAACTTGAACCGCTTCAAATTCCTAACTTTTCACGTAAAAATTTGAATTCTGCCACAAAGACGATTTAAAAAAAAATACATTAATTCTCAATAAAATAGTTAAATTTTTAACTAAAAAAGATCAATTTTCAAACAAACAGCTGAATTTTAAACTACAAAATACCACTTTTCAACCAAAAAATGAATAGTTAAATTTTCAGTTAAAAAATTATTCTTACAGAATGACCAATAGCTAATTGCAATACTTGAAATTTTAAGCAAAAAAAATTGATTTTTAAACAAGACTGTTAATTTTCAAACAGGAAAATTCATTTTTCTAACAAGAACGACGATTTGTAAATTAATATATGAATTTTTAACAAAAAAATCAATTTTCAATTAAAGAGGACCCTTTTTGACTATACAGTAATGAATGTTTAATTAAAATTATCAATCTTTATCTCGAATAAATGAATTTGAAAAAAAAAGATGAATATTTGGGAAAAGATTTCGGTTTTGAATAAAGTAGTTTTATTTTTAACCAACACGATGAATTTTCTACCATTTTAGACCATGTAGACAAAAAAAATAAAGTCAAAATAAAAAATACATGAATCTTCAACAAAATATTTGCATTCTCAAATACAAATAAAACAAATTTTCAACCAAATAGTTAAATTTCCAACAAAAAAATATCCATTGTTAAACAAAAATGGAATTGAAGAAACGTTTCTATCAAAAAAGAAGAATTTTATTGAAAATACATTAATTTGAAATTAAACAGATAAATTTTCAAATAACAATTAAATAGTTAAATTTTCAGTTAAAAAATGCATATTATAACTTTTGAATAAAAACCAGGGTGGCGATTCGGCAGACGATTTCAAATTTGCCTTTAAACGCAAAATTGTTTTTTTAATCCTTCAGCACAACAGAGCAGAAAATTACAAAATTATTTAATTTTAAAACCAACATCTCAATTTTCGACTAAATAATATAAATAAAATAATATGAAATAGTTAAACTTTTAGATAGAAAAAATTAATTTTCATCAAAAAATAACGGATTTTCAAGAAAATAGTTCAATTTTCAACCAAAGGGCCAAATTTTCAAATTAAAAGATTTATTTTCTACCCAAAATACAATTTTTCAACAAAATACATGAATTTTTATCGAAATAGTTGAATTTTTAAATAAAGACGACAAATTTTTAACAAAATAGTTGAAATTTAAACTAAGAAAATAATAATTTTCAATCAAAAATGGAAAGATGGAGATAAAGAATCTTCAACTCAAATAGTTGAATTTTGAAAAAAACATTACTATAAAAAATAAATTGTCAACCAAAAAGTACATAATTAAATTTTAAGTTAAAAAATTAAAAGAAATCATTTTTCAACTAAAACTATGGAATATTCAATTGAAATTAGTTAAACCTTCAGGTAAAAAAATCACTTACAACAAACAAAAAAATTACTTTTTATAAGAAATAGTTACATCTTCATCCCAAGTGATGAATTTCCAATTAAATTGTCGAATCTTCAACTAAAATAGTTGAGTTTTAAACCAAGAAGATGAATTTTCAACTAAAATAATTATTGGTCAACTTAAATATTTGAATTTACAACCAAAAACATGAATTTTTAAAGACATTTTTCAAATAAATATTAAATAGTTATATTTTACGTAGTAAAAATTAATTTTCAATGACAAAAAAAAAACAAGAAACAAATTTAAAAAAAAATAGTTCAAGTTCCACTTGAAATAAACTTTCTAAACTGAACTTTCAGTCAAAAAATAAATTTCAGACAAAAGAGCGTGTTAATCCATTTATTATTGCAATTAAAAAAAAAATTAACTACGCTCTTGAAAAAAAATTCCCTGATATTTTCAGGGTTTTTCCAGGTATATTAAAATTCCCTGGCAATTCCAGGTTTTCCAGGTTTTTCAGGTAGGGTAGACACCCTGTAATTCTATCATTTTTAAAATAGTTGGGTGTTTTTCAATTTTGAAAATTTTACAGTTAGACTTCTCGACTTCCAACATAGAATTATTTAATTTTATAGTTACAACAATTTGAAACTCCCTGAGCATATGTACATTTACCAATTGAAAAGCATTTATATTTATGCCGTGATAATTTTGACAATTTTACAAATGTTTAAATAAAACTATAAAATATTAGACAAATTCCAACTGTGATGCAATTTTCGAATATAATAATACTGTTAAAGCCCTTTTTCGAAATCGGTCGAGAAATTAAAGAATAGTTCAAAATTAGAAAAATCAAATCGATTTTTGTTTAAATCAGAAAAATTTTATTTTTACAAAACTTCCACTTTTTTAGGTCTTAGCAATTTTTATTGTCAAACTCGTACTTTTATAAGGAAAACATCCTTTGAGTTTTATGTGGGCCGAATCATTTTTGTGGTCTAGAGAATATTTTTTTGAAAAATTGAATTTTCGCATTTTTCTTACAAAAATAGACGGAAAGAAAGCGACAAAAAATTTTCTCAGTTATAAACTTTCTACGAAAAGTACCTGTTACAATTTTATAATATCTAGTATCGTTCGTGATAAAAAGTTGAAAAATTAATGATTCAAACAAAATTGTGCCCACAAAAAATAGTTTTTCCAGCATAAAATTTACAAAATGGTTTCTTCATATATGCACGCATTTTTATAATTATTCGGTGAAATAAAAGAATGGGTTTTTCTATAAAACCAACTTTTCTTCTTTTTTAAATACAGGTAAGAAAATAAAGTCGACTATACTAGGAAAAACCACTTTTTTATTTGATCCATTTTTTTAATTCGTACTTGTGTAAGGAAGACACTCTCAAAGTTTTCTGCGATCCAAACCATTTTTGAGGCAACTAGAATTTTTCTCGCGAACGATGTCAAAAAGCATAAAAAAGTGTGATATCTTTCTTGTAGAACGTTTTCATACGTCAAAAGTTAGTTCTCATTTTTTCATATCTGTCATATTTATACGGGAATATGGAAATTAATTTTTCAGAAAAAATTAAAAGTTTCAAATTAAATTTTTCTGAAAAAAGATCTACTCAAGTCATTTCACCAGGAATCGAACCACACAGCTTCCTATTTCCGGCCGAATGCTTTTCCAATAAGCTATTAAAGAGATCGAGAGAAAGTCCGATTCCCACTGAAGCGAATCCAGTAGATACTTTTTTAGAAAAATTTAATTTAAAAATCGTATCAATTTTCTTTTCCATCTTGTCATAAATGACGTTAACTATTTTCTGTTATTTTAAGAGTTAACTTGATCGATAGTTTTGATTTCTAAATTCACTGATTTTGAAATGACATCTAAACTGATCAATAGTAACTAGTTCTGATGATAATACAGATTCCTTTAAAAATTAAATGATTATTATCATTATTATTATTGGTTTAAAGCTCACTAATTTGCCATATTCGAGACATCAACTATTTTTACATTTTAAAATGTCGATTATCATCTACTTTTTTTAAACAAACTTATTTTAAAAATTTTCTTATAAAGATATGTGATTTTTCAGGAGGCTATGGAAAAAAGGTTCGGCGCGCGCAGGGATAGGGATGTGGTAAATACCCCCTCCCATCCAACTTTAACGGACCGTCCGAATTAATTTATTTAAAAATCTGAAGGTTTGAAAATAAAAAAAAATTTTCTTAAAATTTATGGCAAAATTTTAAATGATTTTTTTTTCTTTAATGAATTCTAAGTCATAAAGCAAAAAAGACGAATTTTCCACAAAATAATTACATTAGAATGACCACCACCTAGAATGATGAATTTTTAAGCAGATCGACAAATTTTTAATAGAAAAATATCAACTATATAATAAAAGAAATTTTGAGCAAAAAAGACGAATTTTCAACAAAATAATTACATTAAAGACAATAGTCTTCACGAGAGTGGAAGCCAAGTGATTTAGGGAAAGTATCGGAAGAGGAGGGAAGTAGGGGGTAGTAGGGGAAAATATAAGGAGTAGCAAAAACAGGAGTATGTGGAGAGGAAGTTGGTAGGATAGGGAAATAATTCTACGGGATTCGTGTAAAAGTAGAGAAGTGAGGGAACCGGTACCAGAAGAGAGGAAGTAAGTGTGGTAAAAGGAAGTGTAACGAAAGGTGTAAAGAAGGAGGAGTAGAACTGAGGAGAGATAAAATAATATCGGATAGGGCCAAAAAAGAACAACTCCGGTTACAAAACCCAGGAATGATATAAAATAAGGGAGTTTGAAGTAAATAAAAAATTTATAAATAAATATCAAGTAAAGGAATTAATGAGAAAAGGGAAGAGGACGGAGAATGGGAAGGAGGCAGAAAGTGAGAAGGAGAAGTAGAAGAAGGAGAAGGAGAAGAGGAGAAGAGGAGAAGAAGGAGAAGAAGAAAAAGGAAGGAGAATATTTAAACAAATTAATTAACCTCGTGACAGTCTACGAAACCCTTTTTTCAGACGGAAAAGAGGTTCGGCGTGCGCAGGGGTAGAGATGTGGTTAATACCGCCTCCCATCCAACTTTCAAGGACCGTCATATTGTTTTCACGATAGTGGAATCGAGGTGATTTGGGGAAAGTATTGGAAGAGGAGGGAAGTAGGGGGTCATAGGGGAAAGTATAGGGAATAGCAAAAACAAGGGTTTGTGGACAGGAAGTTGGTAGGATAGGAAAATAATTCTATGGGATTGGTGTGAAAGTAGAGAAGTGAGGGAACCGGAACCAGAAGAGAGGAAGTACGTGTGGTAAAAGGATGTGTGACGAGAGGTGTAAAGGAAGAGGAGTAGAACTGAGGAGAGATAAGATAATATCGGATAGGGCAAAAAAAGTACGACGGACTGACGATCGGACACTTGACCTGAAATACTGAGCTTTTTGCTCTGGTTACAAAACCCTGAAAGGATATAAAAAATAAGGAAGTTTGAAGTAAATAAAAAATTATTAAATAAATATCAAGTAAACAAATTAAGGACGAAAGGGAAGAGGACGGAGAATGGGAAGGATACTTACCCTCGTGAAAGTCTACGAAGCCTTTTTTTCAGACGGAAAAGAGGTTCGGCATGCGCAGGGTTAAGGATGTGGTTAATACCCCCTCCCATCCAACTTTTAAGGACCGTCATATTGCTTTCACAAGAGTGGAAGCGAGGTGATGCAGGGAAAGTATTGGAAGAGGAGGGAAGTAGGAGGTAGTAGGGGAAAATATAGGGAGTAGCAAAAACAGGGGTATGTGGAGAGGAAGTTGGTGGGATAGGGAAATAATTCTACGGGATTCGTGTGACCGGAACCAGAAGAGAGGAAGTAAGTGTGGTAAAAGGATGTGTGACGAGAGGTGTAAAGGTAGAGGAGTAGAACTGAGAAGAGATAAGATAATATCAGATAGGGCAAAAAAAAGTACAACGGACTGACGATCGGACACTTGACCTAAAATACTGAGCTTTTTGCTCCGGTTACAAAACCCTGAAAGGATATAAAATAAGGGAGTTTGAAGGTAATAAAAAATTATGGAATAAATATCAAGTAAAGAGCTCGATATTTCTGGAAGTGAGGATAGAGGAA
Source organism: Druon quercuslanigerum (assembly GCA_010014905.2). Lineage (NCBI taxonomy): Eukaryota > Metazoa > Arthropoda > Insecta > Hymenoptera > Cynipidae > Druon > Druon quercuslanigerum. The sequence goes on along the minus strand of JAAAKG020021098.1, from coordinate 5,748 downwards.
TTAAGGAGGAAATGGTAAGAGAAAGGGAAGAGGAAGAGCGAAGGAGGAGAAGAAGGAGCAGAAGGAGAAGGAGTAAAAGGAGAAGGAGAAGAAGAAGGAAGGTGGAGATTTAAACAAATTAATTAACCTCGTGACAGTCTACGAAACCCTTTTTTCAGACGCAGGGCGCCTACTTTGACTAATTCTTTTACTTTTCTAATCACATTTTCACATTTCCATAAAAAAAAGATGAAGTCGCGAGTGTGAGTGATTAGCTTTATGACAGGGAAGCTGACTGGAGTCGGTTGATAGTTGTAATCAGCAGTGTTTCATTTACCCGTCATACTATCACATAGAAGAGTATTGTTCCGTTTTTGCTCGTCCAATCGATGTCACCCTGTTTATTGGTGGTTGGGGTTTTGTGCTCGTTACCTAGCGACTAACTTCTTGGTTAATGATTTGACGCAGCATGTGCTGAGCTTTCACGACAGACAACGCAGTTTTAGGAGTGAGGTATTTTCACCACTAAATATTTAATCGATTAACGAAAATCCAAGACAAACTCGTATCGGCAAACGCATTATAAAATTTTTTGAGTTAGTGGCTCGGATAATAAATTCCAGAACTTTTTAGAATATAGTATCAAATAATTGGAAGCGTTCCAAGTAGACATTCTTCTCAAACTCGACTTTATCAAATTTAAAGTTACGATAGTTCCGAATTTAATGTAAAGGTAGCGTGCCAGAAGGGTCTGCAATTTTACAAGAGGGACAAAAACCTACCTCAAAACTCGAATTTTATTTTTTTAATGATAAAGTACTTTTTCGTAAAAATGTTGGATATCTAGTTCTTCCACCCTTCAAATAAAAAAATAGAAAATGGTGGTAAAGGCGATGATTACATTGAGAGAAAGTAAAACACACATCCGGTGGATTCTATTACAAGGTTGTAACCTTTATGGCCAAAGCGCTCTTGGAAACGATCGAATTTATCCGGTCGTTTCGCTTTATAGTTGGTGATGATACCCACGTGGAAAAGAAGCTTTTAACCAATGCTTCCTGGCTATATGTGATTCCTGAGTGCAATTTGCAATTTATTTTTTATTATATATATATATTTCTTTTTTATGTTTACTATCCGACTATGATCCTTTTGGGGCGCGAGTGAGATATAACTTTTTATTTCTGAGATTCTGCGAGAAGGAAATACCTAAGTGGACTTATTCGTGTCAACCAGTATACGAGATAAGCTTCACTTGACTCGCTCTAAACACCTTACGAGCCATCAACCTCCACGATCAGTCATGAATTGATTTTAAGATTAGCCAGAAAAATCTTGTCAAAATACTCTTCTGTTTCTTCTTACGCTTTGATGCATCTTTAATTTTTATTAAAAAGTAATGTTGCTTAATATCTGAAAAAATACGGAACAAATTGCTGTCAAAAAACTTGTTGGTTTTTCATTTACAATATTCCCTGCCGTCTGCATTTTTTTTTTATATCGCTCGCATTTGCCTGATTTTTATTTTGTGGAAAACTACAGAAAACAGAATTTTCTGAACAAAAGCCGCTTACCTATAAACGAGTTTAAGTGTAAGGCATTGTAAATCTTTCGATTGAAAATGGGTAAACGCAGTGAAAAAATGATTAAGCGAGAAACAAGGACGGCCACCCATCCAGTCACTAGCCGCGCCCCGCCTGCGCTTAACGTTCAAGATCTTTACGTGAAGGGAATCACCACCCAGCTACTGATCTTGATTCCAAATAAGTAATTTTATATCACGAAAAAAATAATTTTTAAATGTTTCTAAACAGTATTGATAAAAGAGAAAAAATTTGTAAATAATTTTTTAATACCAGGGAATAATTCTGTTCTTAATTTTTTGATAACCATACGATAAATTGTAAACTTTTTATAAATTTTTATGCAGATAAGAATGATTTACTTACAGGCAAAAATTAAAATTAAAAAATTAGAAAAAATCTAGAAGTTATTTTATCATTTTGAAAGACTTGAGGATATTATTTTTTCAAGATTTCTCGAAAAAGTTTTAATGTTTTATATTTTATATAAAGAGAATAATTTTTAGTTTTTAAGCGTTCGAAAAATGTTAAAATGGATCTGCATGATTTCCTGGAAAGATTTCAAAAAATATTTTATTTTTAAGAATTATGTTAATGGAGAATTGGAAAAGATTTTAAAATTTTTTAAATTATTTCCTCAAATTTTGGAACTGAATGTAGATGATTTTAAAGCAAATATTTTCGAAAAATGTTTCTGGCAAAATTACAAAAATTGGGTTGTTAATCCAATTATGTTTAAAAGATATATTAAACTTTACAAAAAATTAAAAATAATTATAAACATGATAAGATTTTTTAAATTTTAATAAAATTTAATGTTGGTTTTTTGAAAATTTGTTCAAAATTCTGAAGGTTTCAAAATAATAAAAAAAATTTCTTAATATTTATGGAAAAATGTCAAATGATTTTTTATTTTCTTTAATGAATTCGAAGTCATAATTGAGAATAATTTCAAAAGATTTGAATTTATTTTCCAAAATGTTACAAAAGAATTTAAAGCAGGATTTAAAATAAATATTTTAAAAAATTAAGTTTAAGTGAATGTTAAAAAATAATTTAACATAAATAAAAGATTTTCAAAATCATCAAAGAATAATCTGAAAAGATTAAAAAGGGAATTTAATTGAATTTCATGGGGAAATTTAAAGATTTTTTATTTTTAAAAATGAGTTTTAAGAGAAAATTGAAAAAGATTTACAAATATTTAAAATTATTACCTGTAATTTGGAAGAAGAGTTTAAAAGATTTTAAAGCAAAATGTTTTAATTTGGCAGGATTGACAAGTTTTAAAAAATCGAGTAAATTCAAGAGATATTTCGAACATTTAAAAATATTCAATAATAATTTTTAAACTGAACAAAACAAAAAAAAAACCGAAATGTAGAGTTTTAGAGTTTAAAGTTTTTCTAAATTTTTAGAAATTTTTAAAGAATTTTGAAATTTTTAAGAGAATGAAAAATGTTCTTTAAAATCCTGGTAAATTTTAAAAAAAAATTTATTATAAAAAATTAAGTTTTAAATAAAATGTGAAAACATATCTAAATATTCCTAAAAATGTTGAAAAAGTGGAATAATGTAAAGGAATTTTTTAATTTTTTAAAGATTTTTCAAAATTTAAAGAATGTATTTGAAAGATTTTTTGTAATTGTTAACAAAAAAAAACTAAAGCGAAATATAGAGTTTTAGAGTTTAAAATTTTTAGAAATTTTTAAAGAATTTTGAAAGGTTTAAGAGAATGAAAAATGTTCTTTAAAATCCTGGTAAATTTTTTTTTTAAATTTATTATAAAAAATTAAGTTTTAAATCAAATGTGAAAACATTTCTAAATATTCCTAAAAATGTTGAAAAAGTGGAATAATGTAAAGGAATTTTTAAATTTTTTTAAGATTTTTTAAAATTTAAAGAATGTGTTTGAAAGATTTTTTATAATTGTTGCCTGGTTAGATGTATGCCATATTATACTTTTTATTTTATTTTTACCCATTATTTTCAGTTAAAAAGATCATTTTTAACAAAATAGTTAACATTTTAACAAAATAACTTTATTTCAATTCAATTGAAAATGTATTTCTGTTTATTAATTAATTTTTAAGTGCGAAACTTACCAACTTCTGTCAAATATTTTTCACTCCATAATTGAATACCACAGAGAACATACCTATAACAAAGCAAAAATATTTATGTTATTACTTTTTCTCTATCTACCTTAAATCGTAGAGATTTTTAAACAAAAAATATTAAAGATCGGACCAATAAAACTTGCATTTTGAACAAAAACCTTGCATTTTGGACCTAGAAAAATGAATTTTCAACCAAATGGTTGAAATTTACAAAAAAAAGTCATGAAGATGGTCAAATTTTCAACCAAAGAGTTAAATTTTTTTCAAAATAATTTAATTTTTTTAAAAATAGTTGAAATTTCAACATACAAAGATGAAGTTTTAATCATAAAGATTTTTCAGTCAAGAAATGAAAAAACATTTATCCCAATTTTGCAGCTTTGATGTCAAAGTATGAATTTTCTATAAAAAAGTGGAATTTTCAACAAAAATGTTAAGTTTCAGCCAAAGAGTTTTATTTTAACCTAAAAAATATGAAATTTCAAACCAAGGAAATTAGTTTTCTACCTATACAATAATTTTTTTAACAGAATATTTTAACTTTTACTCAAATAGTTGAATTTTCCGTTATAAAAGTTGAATTTTCAACAAAATAATTAAACTCAAAAAATGTTAATATGTTTTAATAGTTGCATTTTCCACCTAGAATGATGAATTTTGAAGCAGATCGACAAATTTTTAATAGAAAAGTATAAACTATATAGTAAAAGAAATTTTGAGCGAAAGAGACGAATTTTCAACAAAATAATTACATTTTTTACAAAATAGTTGAATTTTTAGCTAAACCAATAAAGACTTTTTAGTCAAGAAAAAATACGAATTTTCAACAAGAAAGTTCATTTTCAACCAAACAGTTGTATTTATATCAAAAAAGATTCAATTTTAAACCAAAAAAATTAGTTTTCTACAAAAAATACGATATTGTTTGCCAAAGAAATGCAAAGTAAATACATATTTTATTTTCAAATTTCCCTAATTTACCCCTGTGTAATTTATTAAAATGATTTCCGGGAAACTAAATATTAAAACGAACATTTCCAAATGAACTTTTTCAAAGGGAATATATTTCTGAAAATTGATTTATCGAGATGAAACGAGTTTAGTATTCGTTGTTGATAAAGTAAACAGTATTTTTCAATCTTTTTTTAATGTTTATTAGTTTTTGAAGCAGTCAATATTTGATCGGCAAATGTGAATATATGATAGCTGGTATCGTCCATCAATGCAATATTTCCGGTTGCAAGCATGTTTTGAGGCAAGCTATCCGTTAATATTGAAGCGAATAATTTATGGTACAGGATTCATTCATTTGCAGATAGACATTATCGGTAGGAAGATCATTTTCATCTGCCATAAAAGTCACATTCTTTATTTATACACAATTTAAAAAATTTGTTATTCAAAATTTTGGAAATTTACAACATGGAGGCCCTGATTTTTTTACTTGGTAATTTGATCCTTTATACTAGGACTTTTTTTTAATTTACAAGGTTGCTATTTAAATAAGAAAATTGCATAATTGCATATTTCAATATTATTAAATTCAAAATCGAAAGAATGGTTAAGATTATACAAAATGCGATGACACTGGTGTATTTTAGTTTCAAATTTCACAATTTGTTTTGTGATTATCAAATAAATAACAACAGAACATTTTACAATGCCATCACTGTCTTTCTTCCTCAATAAATAATTATCTAAAGTATTTTTTTAAAATAAATATTGATATTACATTTTTTTATGGACTTCTTAAACGTGCAGAGACAACTTGTATGTTCAACAGAGTAACTTTTAGATAAAAATATACTAATATTATTTTTAGTTTTTTTAAATTTATTTTTTACATTAAATTCACTTAATTTGACACGTCTACCAACTAAACCTTTTATTAAACCAATTTTATAAGACAGTTCTGTAAATAGTAATTGAGATACCTCCCAGACCGAGAAGGTTTTTGTATAAAGGCCGTAGCAGGATAAGCATGGTCTGCACGGAGAGACTTTTGATATCAATATTTGGTTTATTCTGTATCTATAATTAAAATAAAATGTAAGAATTTAGGGATA
>JAAAKG020021087.1:0-20299 GCA_010014905.2 Druon quercuslanigerum | reverse complement strand
GATGTGAAGCGAGGAAGGCAAGGTCGGCTTAGACATTATGTGTGGAGGGATATTAGTTTTAAGGAGTTAGCTGTAAGGAAATTCTATAAAAAATGGAGGTGTAAGCAAGTCAATTTTTTGAAGCCAACAGGCTGAAAAATAAACGTTTATCTATCTACCAATTTTTTTTAGTTCGAGGTATAAAAATTAGACGCAACTTTAATCACAATATTTATATCTAAATGCTATATGCAATCGGTTTGCATGTTTGTATTTTTTTTTACAGAGAATCTATAATAAAATGTAAATTATGAAAGTGGTCAGGGAAAAATCAGATATATGAAAATTACATTTTTGATCAATATCTACTCATTTAAATTATTTGATTTTGAATGAATCATGAAAAAGAAGTAGTTTTCACTTAAAAGATACTAAAATCTGAAGAGTTTCAAAACTAGTTTGGTAGTAAAATGTCAAGGTTGAGGATCTTGATAAAATACTTTGAAACGTTTGGGTTACCGCGAGAGTACATTCCACTTTTACTTTTTATCTGCCGACTATTTTTAGCATAACAAAATGCTAAATTTCTGATAAAGGTTGCTTAATAATCTTGCAAATTAGCATTTTACATTACTAGCGTGACCAAAGGTATTCCAGTTTCATTGACAATCGAGTTTCTGTTATAATCATAATCAAATTTCACATGTTTTTTAAGATTATACTTAGTTTATCAAATTTTGAAATAAATACCTACACATAAATTCAAAACTCAAAAATATAATATTTGAAGAGTTTAAAGTTTAAACCATTTTAATTTCGCAATTCTTAATATCATAAATGTTTGTAGAAATATGAAATAAAAGTCGCCTTAAATTGCATAAGTTCTAAGACTGAAGAAATTTAAATAAGTTATTAACCTTAGACAATGTTTAAATAATGAAAACATTTACAATTTCGTAATTTGAAATGAAACCAATCAATTTTAACACATTCTTTATTAAATTGAAGTTTATGTTTACAAACCTCAAAATCGGATCTAAATGCCAAAATTGAATTAGATTTATTTAAAAAAAAAGATATGGAAATTGTTAACCTTTTCTCTACGATTGATAGATTACTGCAGTTATTCTTAGAATTTTACAGACAATTTGCATCGTTTGAATATGCAATTTCAGGAAATATCTCGTAACTCTATAAATGTAACACACTTAATCACACCCATTGCTGACTGAACTTTTTATGCAAATTACAGCGATCGGATGAGATATTTTGAATAGTTCACAACCTATTTTACCCACTGCATTCTTGTTTTCTTTAGAGGCCGCCCACTCACCCATTTTTATCGCTTTTTTATTTTCTAACTTTTAAAATGATTTTTTTTATCACTTGCACTATTTGATTGTAGATAAAAAATTAAGGACAATACATATTTTAGGAAACTGGTAGATGTAATTAGAAAATGGGCGAGAGAAATTCCGATGAGACCCAGAAAAAAAAGAGGTTTGAGAAAGCGAGAAACTTTGTTACGAGCATTCCAATACCTCAAGATACATTAGGACCATTACTGAGACAAATCTCATTTGATAAGGCAACCCTGATCAATATATTGGACACCTTACTATTTTTCTAGAATATTGTTCATTCTTTATTTTTAAATCTGATTTTTCATTTTTTTTGTGAGAATAAAAATTAAAAATATAAAAGCACTTAGAAATTGAATTGATTCAAGCAGATATATTTTTTGAAAAGGATATAAGTTTTTATCAAAGAGGGGGAAAGCTCGTTTGACAATTAAAGTATTAGATCTGAAATGATTAATTTGTGGAATGTAAGACTTAAATTTTTATCAGAAATCAATTTTAAGCAGAACGAGTTTTGCATAATAAATTGTATGGAATTCAGGATTTTATCGTTGACCTTGATTATTTCGAAAAGGTCAATCTGAATGCATCGTTAGACTATTTTTTACATTAATATTTCGAATTAGCATTTATATGAATTTTAAATTAAATAGAACTTAAAATATACATTAAAATTTAAATAAGAGAGTATTGACTGAGAGCAACTAAAAAAAGAGTATTAAAAATTGCTAGGAGACAAAAAACTTGGAAAATTTAGAAATAGGGAAAAATTTAGGTTTCACAATTTGAGGGTTCAAGTTTTGTTTGCCAATGGATAATAAGAATATTCAGGGAAGCAAGTTCTATCAATCTTAGGTCCTGTGCTAAAGACTTTCTATATTTTAACTGAAGGTTAAAGATCTTACGATTCAAACATGCTTCTGAATTTCTGAGTAAGGGACACTACGTTTCGAGAATGATACAATTTTTTGAGATTCTTGCGAAACCGATGATTTTATAAATATAATAAAACCTCCATTTGAAACACAAAAAGGCGGCTCAATAAAGAAAAACTCAAATTTATTATAAATAAAAAAAGTTTCAGAAAGAGCCAAATTGATATAAAAGAAAAAATATTGTTTCCTCAAGGAAAAATGAATCATTTATCCGAAGAATAATTTCCAGAAGTAATTACTTTTTTATCTGCAAGTAGTAAAACTCCTTCTTTGATCAGACAAGAGTCACCAGAGACCTTAATGATTCTATTTTTATTGTCTTTAATTCACTTTGTTAATTTTTATTTTAAATAGAAAATACATTTCTCGACTGGATTTATTATACTTTACTTATAAAAATTGAACGATATAATTATAATGTATAAAATTTCAATTGAAATTTGAAAAAGAGGCTCTAAAAGTTCAATTTTTTGTTCTATCGTTTATTTGAATTTTTTATTTTCATTATGAGTAAAAAGAATACATTTTCCTTTGGAAATTGTATTAATGAAGTGCAAGATAAAAATGGTAGGTTGACAGTGTAGTGGAAAGTGAAGGTGCAGCATGTGGCAATGACGTTGTGCACCAGGTAAAGTATCTTGAAACACATTCATATAAATTTCCAATACTCGCATGCGCGAATCTTATGTAAACGGGAGAGAAACTTGACAGAAGCCCATTATTCCCTTGGTCCAATTTTTTAAAATCTTCATAATCGATTTCATTTCCTTTATCCTGAAACGTTTAGAATGATGGAAAAGAAAACGATTAAGTCGATTTAAAATATTTATTATTATTATCAAATTAATTATACAAATGCATTTTTATATTGAAATTTATTTCCAAGTTTTTAGGTATTGATTCTGTAAACAGGATCCAAAATATTAATCTTAAGAAACTAGTCTAAAAAATAATATAAAAAATACATTTTTGCATAAAAATTGAATTTTGTAATGTTGATTTCAATTCGAAGGAATTATAATTTTTTCTGTAAATTGACCTTAAACTTTCTAAATTTTTTTTAAAGATAATTAATTCGCCTTTCTAAAGTTACAAACCTGCGAAAAATGGACAGACCTTATTTTTAATCATTTGGATCCTATTGTCAAGTTTTTTAAGTAAAAAAGAACAAATATAAGTTAAAATTGTAAATATTTAAAAAAATATAATACAGAATTCTAAGTTAGATTTTATCTTAAAAAATGTTTGACACACATTGTGGACAGATATGGAGATAATGGAGAAAGTAAAAAGAAAGTAAATTTTGGTACTTTTCGCTCCATACGTAACACCATAATTGTAACATTTAAAGCAGTTTATTATACTTAAAACATTTTGAAAGAAAAATACTGATCAAAACACTGAAAGGTAACTAAATATTCTAGAAAAGAATGGAAATAATGAATTGCTTTATTTTATAAATAAAAATAAAAATTAACAAATTGAATCTATCTGGAGTAATAATTAATATTATAAGTTTTTTAGAGCCGGAATTTAGACTTTCTTTTCCGGATAGAAAAACATTTTTACCAAAAGTTTAGGGCGAGGTCCGTGTAGAAATAAAAATTAAAAGTAAACTGTAAAATAAATCTGAGACTCTGTAAAAATGAGTTTAAAAACCTTTTGACATTAAAATAGTGAATTTTAGAATTAAAATGATAAATAATGATAAAAATAGGCTCACCAGAGACTGAAGTGAAAAATAAGCAGAGGAGCAAGGCTCCGAGGAACTTCATGGTTTCTCCCGTGGCGAAAAAATACGCTCACGGTCGTACACCAAGATCGCAGGTCTTTCTCTGCGGATGGAGAGTGAAGGATATTTCTTTACACGTTTTTCCGACACAAATTGATTAATATCCTTGGAATTCCGTAAAAATGATTACGTATCATCTGCTACCAAGGACTTGAGCAGCAGCTCTCAGTAAACCACGAAGAAAATGAAACGACACTAAAATAGTACTACCGGGACCAGCGATTCTTTGCTTTGGACTCAGGAGCAAGACCAACAGAGACTGTAGACCAAAGCCCTCTTCCATGTAGTCACTTAACAGGCTTCAAACTATTCAGCCTATTGGCTGACCACTTTCTACCACCAAAGAGACGCTCGAGAAAAGTAGCTTTTATCGGCTACCAATAAATAGCTGTAAATTGACTGCCCGACGACCGCTGCAGGAATCAGGGTCCTCCTTATCCATAAACTTGATAGTTAACGTTTTTCAGCGGTGATTAAAAGATTCTTATGCAGAAGGGTTTATTTTGTATTAAGCAAATTAAATTACAAAAAATGGTTTCTTTTCGATGAGAAGTATCCTAATGATATGAGATTCATGAAAATAATTCTTGAAACTTTTCGATTCAAATTATTCAAACCTTCCACTCGCGAAAGATTTGAGTTTTTTAAATACAAATTGGAAACTCAAAGCTAAAATTTTAAAGATTAGAAATTTAAAAGTCTATGTTCAAAGTCTGCAGATGTTGATGCCATCAAGTGTTAAAGGATCCGACTTTCAAAGACTTAAAATGTTTGAAATGCAAATTGGAACCCTTTTCATTTTAAAGATTCGGAATTTAAAAAGTCTTGAAGTTCAAGAGAATCAAAATTTCAAAGCCCTTACATTTTAAAAATCGAATTTAGATCCTTTTAAGTTTTAAAGACCCGAAGTTTAAAATGCTGATTTCGAAATCTTTAGATGCTGACGGTCATTAAGTTTTAAAATATCCAAATGTCAAAGACTATAAAGTTTTAAAATGCAAATTAGAATTTTAAACATTAGAAATCAAAATGCTTTTAAAGTAGGGGTTTAAATTTGCAATATTCAAAATTTGAACTTGTGAGAATTTAAAAGCATTAAAATTTGGATTCTTCTACCTTGAAAATATATAATCGTAATTATGATTTAAAACTTCAAAACGAATTTTAAAGACTGCTCTTTTAAACCCCAAACTGGAATCTTTTTAATTAGAAATCAGAAGATATTTAAATTGGGGTTTTGAATTTGCAGTCTTTGAAATTTGAACCTGCAAGAATTTAAATGGCTTGAAATATGGATTTTTCTCCAACTTAAAAATATTTTTAAATATCAGTTCGTGAAGCAAGCGGTAGGAACGGCATAGCAACTTCTCAATGAATATTTTTCTCATGGTTCTTCCTATTTTTCCTCGCATTAGACACGTCATAAGCATGAGACACACGTCCATGCAATTTTATTTCTTTGCATAGCAACGCTTGATGAGCATTTCCCTCAAAGGATTCTCAGATTTGTAAAAAGTTGAAGGCTTTCAAATTTTGGTTCACTAAAACTTAAAAGAATCCAATTTGGTATTTAAATTCCAGTCGCCTTGAAGTTTGGATACTTAAAAATTTTAAGGTTTTCAAATTTCACTCTAATTCATTTTGAATTTATTAATAAAATCTCGAATCTTCGGAATCTCGAAGATTTCAATTTGGATCTTAAAAATAGCCTTAAAAGTTCAATTATCTAGGTCCTTACAAATTTTATTAAGGCAGTGTGCACAAATACCCTCCTTTTCCCGTCCCGATAATTGTATCGAAAAAATCCGGCTATTCATGCAAAAATGTCAGTACTCAAAATAACAAGCTTTTAAATTTTAAGGTTTGTAATTTCAACATCACAATTAAAGTAAGTTGTGTTTTTAAATTCTTTCTATCTATCATGGAAGCAGAAAGCTTTTGAATTAAAAAAATGTAATTTTAATTTAAGATATTGTTAATTTTGATGACATCAAGTTTCAACGAATCCCAATTTTGCATCCATCAAATGTTGGAATATCGAAAATAAAACTTCAAATATTCAAGATTCCAAATTTGAGATAATTTATGTGTATTGAACATGAATTCTCGCAAATTCTTAGAAAATCAAGTATAAATTTGAGAATTTACTTTTTGCTTTTGTCCATTTGATTTGCTTTTTTCTAAATGTTTATGAATGCAATAGGGTTCTTTCCAAAGTCTAATATCACGTTTCTAATCTTTGGACCTTTTAGTTTATAACATTTTCATTTTAGGAACGTCAATAAAATATTTTGTACATTTTGTCTAGTATTTTTTTAATTCATTGTTGAAATTTGAATTTTTTACACAATATTGATTGTATGGCAGAATTGACGTCAATGGTAGGATTTTCCACAAATCACAGTTTGGGTATCAGTGATTCTCACATAGGTTTCTGAGGTAACTAAGCACACACACCATTTTTTGTAACGTATGCAAGGAATTGTTCGCAATAAGAAAACATTGCAGGGGCGAAGGATTTGCAGTGGCACACAAGAAAGTATATGTATATTATGTACATGTTAAATTACCGAAAATTTTTGTATACCTGAAATTTCTGGAAATTTATTAATGTTCCATAAATCTCCAAAAAGTTATGGATATCAAACATTTTCAAAATTTCTCGGTAATTTCTGATCTTCAAACATTTTTTGTTATTTTACCATACATTTCCATTATTTCTGAATTTTTTTATTGTTTCGCAAATCTAAAATTTCCTGCATTTGTTCAAAAAATATCGTGCGTTGCACACTCGTGTGGAACAGTCTACTTTTCTCGCTGTAGTACAATATATTATTATCAAAACTTTGGTTTTTTTTTTGTATTTGAGAAACCCTGTCAGATTTTGTAACACATGATACAAATTTGAAAGTGTTTTGCGCCTCCAAACTAAAAGAATTTACGAAGTCTGACATGACTTTAACTCAAAATTAAATATTGAAACATTATTTTATCTAAATTTTCGAAACACTTCACGAATCGCAGATATTTGATTGTGATTGACCTCACGGTAAAAACGTAGAAATAGTATCAAAGTATATTATATATCACACAAGATTAAATGGGCAGCGAGTGTAATTAAAATGGCGACTTACGAACATTTGAAACCTTTTATATAAATATTGTATTTTCAGAAAATTAATTTTGAATTTAGAAATTACTTTAATTTTTTCGCTGGAAGGTTTTTTAAATCAAAAGTTTTTATTATTAAATCCAAATTCTAAAAATCACTGAAATTAGAAAAATTCCAAATCGATAAATTTGAACAGAAATTCAATTAACAAATTTTTAGTTCAAATTTTAAATGTGTTTCCTCTCTTTATACCTACATTTCATTTTTAATTCGACATTCTGCTAATGGATCAAACACTATTTACAATTCAATTCTTGTGATTCTAGGTTCCTTTTTTCGTTTTTCCTTCTTGAAGGTCGCCTTTTTGTTATTTGCTTCTTCAGATGGATTCGTCCAATACGGATTGACGTAGTTTGGATCCCGAGGAACAAATTGAAGTTCCTGTTCTGCCAAGTGGAGCATCGTGAATGTTGATTTATCCAGAAGGTGTCTCATTTGACTCACAAAACTGAAAGACCATTTCATTATCGAATGCCACATAGTTTGGCGCTTCAAAATTCTGTGCATGATATCCGGAATATGTAGGACTATGTCTCCGAAAAGGGCTGTATTTTCAAGAATACTAGAAAGAGCTGAACATATGTATATATGAAATAATGTTTTTATTTGTATTTATAAATACAAAAACATATATAATTAAAGGATAGTTTAGTTACCATCTTTAACTTCAGTTTCCTTTGGAAAAGAAAGATTATTTGGAACAAATCCTGCTTTTTCCAAAACATGTTTTTTTGTTTCAATAACGTTGTACACTTTTTCGGTCATAACTGATATCATTTTATATCGACGTTCGTAACTTTCCATTTTTCGGATACCTTTAATTGCCTCCATATGGTCTTTCCTTCGTGTCACGAAGAATTTTTTAACTAAAGATTATAGTTAAGGAAAGTTCTAAACATATTAACAAAATATTTAAGACTTGCTATTTATTGTAAATACATGTTTTTAAAAAACCTCGATATTTCGAATGCATAAAATGTTTAATTCATCAAGCTTATTAGAATCCCATTTACAAACAAAGAATAGTAATTCTTGAGTTCTATGATAAATAAAACCAAATCAATGATAAAATGTACTCATAATTATTAAAAGAAATAAAAGGATACACATCTCCAAATCCGGGGTTTCGAATGGTTCCCGCTTCCGAGAGTGCTGATCGTTTATTGGTTCATTTTGCTCCTCTGGCACCGGCTCCTGCGCAAGCGCACTACAGAAATTTGATAACAAGAGTAAAGCACTGAAAAACCTTATCATTTTCGAAATATTGTCACGACTAATCTACTTTAGCAATCACGCGTTTTTCTCCTAAACATTTAAAAATAAACTTTATCACTCTACGGCCAATACAAAAAGAACTCTAATTCTACTCTTCTTAATTATTGCTCGTAGCGAGCCTACGTGTGTACGTGCATTTTGAAAACTGCCATTTTGAAAATTGCTCCATCTGACGGAATTTCTATGTAAGTTTCCTGATAAGCGACATGACTCATCTTGACAGTTTGACACGTTTGACAGTTTCTGACAAGTGTCATCGGCAAAGTCTCTAGGTCCCTAAGGTCCTCAACGTCCTGAAATAACGCAGTCCTGACTCAAAATTTTCTTCTTCTAACAAGTTGGCCCCCATCTCGATGAAACATAGAAAATTTCGACAATTTACAAGTAAACTAAAATTTTCTTAAATTTTTAAGCAGAAGTAAAGTGTTCACGTGTAAGTGAAACATAACCATTCAATATCTTGACCATTTTTGATAATAATAATATCGGATACACAGAATAAATTGACCAAATACTTTGAGAAAAAGTGAAACCTAATGGAGATCAATGTGGATATCAAAAGCTATTTGCAGTGAATTGAAAAGACTTGAATTTCTCAGAGCTTGGAAGTGAAAAATAACAGATTTTGGAAAATTCTCGTTAGCGACGTTAGTTAACAACAAATATGGCAATGAATAACGAGGCGAGACTTGACGTAAGTTTATTTTAATTGTACATCTTTTTATTGACCGATGTGTACTCGAGTTTTAGCTAAATCTAACCTATTTTTATCAAATCTAACATAATAACCTTATCTAATTTTTAATTTAATTCAATTTTAGAAAAAAGAAACATTTGTGAGGAAATGTCAAATTTATTATTTTTTACGGATAATTCGACCATGTGGCAGGTTTCATCAAAGAATCTTAATTATTTATTTAATTCTGCTGCATTAAGAAATAGATCTTTAAATGGAAATAAGTGTGAATAAAATATTTGAAAAAAATCCGAGTTAAATTAGAATGTATACGATCCTTCATTCCTTTTCATTTCCTGTTAATTTCCTTTTTCCGGCTTTTCTTCGAAAAATTCTATTAACTACGATGAGTAATATTCTATATTATTTTTTAATGCTTTGACATGTTACCTAAATCATTTAGCATTAAATGCCTAATTCTAAAATCTTATTTAGAAAAGTTAAATACCCTTTAGAAATCAGCTTTATTACTTTATTTGCTCGGAAAATAAAAAACATTCTAATTCTAATACACATTTTTTGCTGCATTTTTCAAATTGAAAAAAAAATATTTTCTTCGCTATCCTGACTTAATCACTGTTTACAAAACATGTATATAAAACAATATTGAATAGAATAAAATAATATTTTCATTATTTATAATTTCTAAGGAGATAAACTTACAAAAAATATGATAAAAAATTATGATTATTGTTATGGTCGTCTGTTTCTAACCTTAAAGTAAGAACTACAATTTCAATACTGTCGAGTCTGGAGAAGTATTTTCAAGTACTTTGTTGTCCCCTGAATTTAGTACTAAATTTACTTCATTTCTTGCATGAAGATTCTGAACAAAAATTAAATGATTTGCATATTTCATTCAAAATCAACATACGGAATTGAAAGTTTTCGATGAAAGCGAAAAAATCTTAACTGTCAGTTCCTCCCGCTTCAAGAACTGATATGTTAAAAGTGCTAATTTACTTCCCAATTATTGCATGAAAATATCTCGAAAGTTCTTTCTTTTTTTCAATGGTCTTACCGAATTTACTGCACGATCTTAGTCTCTCCTGTTAAAAAGTAAAAAATTGCGCTTGAATCTTTATTCCTTTCCACCCTTCAATTATTAATATTAACTTTACAGATGTACGATGATGAATTGTACTCGAGAGATGCTCACAATGTCGAGGGTGAAATGACAGTAGGACCAACGAGGCAAAATGCAAATATTGGAGAGCCAGAATTTAACACATTAGATGAACCAATTAAGGACACAATTGTAAGAATGAAAACATCAGAATTGTATTTCGATTGTTATTAATTTTAGTATTATTAAATTAAGTATTTTGGTGTTAATTCACTTTAACAATGTAGTATTGTTTAAGCGTCTAAAAATTTCAAAACACATCCAAACCTTTATTTTATCACAAATAATTACTTTACAGCTTAGAGACGTGAGAGCAGTCGGAAAGAAATTTTTTCATGTGCTATATCCTAAAGAAAAAAAGAGTTTACTCAAAGAATGTACGTATAATGTTTTTACTAATAATTAATGTGTCTTTCAAAAACGAATTTTAGTCTCAAAGCAGTTGTAATTTAGAGTTTCGACCTTTTTAATTTTATTTGTAAAAGTTTTTAAACGGTACACTCAAAATTTACAAGACTTTTTACAAGACCTTTTACAATTGAAGAATTTTGGAAAAACTGTCAATGCTGAATGCAAGTTATACCTTATTGCTAAAGTTTATACTTTTTTTACATTGTAATTAAAATATATGTTTCTTAAGTGGAAGGTGCGCGATAATAATGAAACTGTATTTGGTCTTGTGTTTCAGGGGATCTTTGGGGGCCACTAGTATTATGTACCTTTATGGCAATGTAAGTTCTTTTAACGTTTTAATTTTCACTGCCATTTTTATTTGAATTATATACATTTTTCGCTTTAGGATCTTGCAAGGTTCCGCAGAGTCTGCGGATTCAAACGACGGTGGCCCAGAATTTGCAGAAGTCTTCGTCATAGTGTGGATTGGATCCATGATAGTCACTTTAAATAGTAAATTATTAGGCGGCAACATGTAAATTTCTTTGAATTTGAGTTTAAGTAACTAAAATTAAAAATCTCACTATTCTAATTGCTTATTTCTTAATTTTCCATGTATTTTTTGCAGATCTTTCTTCCAGAGCGTGTGCGTTTTAGGATACTGTTTACTACCGACAGCAATTGCGTTGATAATATGCAGAATCATTCTCATAGCTGAGCAAAACGTAGGGCTCTTTATCGCCAGATTCATAATTTCGATGACTGGATTCGGATGGGCGACATATGGTAAATATACTTATAAATTTAAATTTCAGAGTCCGGACTCACGCCACTATTGAGACTGTTTGAGACGTTTTTTAGCGATGCTACTTTTTTCCAATATTGTGAAGGAAAAAAATTTACTAATGCCACTATTTTCTGGTAATTATCAGTTAATGCCACGATTTCTTTACTTTGCGGTTAAAAATATTTTCCAACTTCTTCGTTGATTGGCTAAATTAATATGTCTACCATTCTAAATACAGAAATATATACGGAAAAATAATCCCAAAGGATAATGTATAGAAAAATTAATTTTAAATGCTTTTAATTCATCTATTCTTTATTTTTTAAGCTTTGGATTTTATTAAATTTTCGTTTTTTGTTTACTTATTGAAGAAAAATCTTTAAATTGTTAACATATTGGTTTAACGTTTTTAAGTAAAAGACGTCCGAAATCGAGTAATCTCAAATTCGATCATTAAAAAGTGAAGAAAGTTATATATTTGAATCGTTCTATTTCAAAGTATGGTTTTGAAATGAAAGTCATAATTTTTGATATATTTGAAATTGAATCATTCAACAAATAAATATATAGCAAATTTGTAAAAGTAATAAAATCAGTTAATGACGCTCAAGATAAAATTGGAAGTGTTCAAAAGTAAAAAAAAAACTTTTAGTTTATCAATTTTAAAATAAATAAGTTTCGAATTTATCAATATTTGAATATGAATGGCTTCAATAATAAACAATGCTAAATAAAAGCATTTATTCTGTATGAATATAAAAATTTTAGGGTTTTCTGTTTTTGTAGTAGTTCCAATAAGGAATCCTTCGCAAGTAAGTAGAATTAAAATAGGAAAGCTTCGAGTATTTAAAGAAATTAAGTTGTAATTAAACGGAACGGAAAACTAAAGTTTCTTGACTTCGCAAGGATTTAAATTTACTAAAAAACTAGAAGCAAGAAATGATGACAAATTGAAAAAACCTTGAAATTAACGAAAAAAATGTATTCAGGCGATTCTAGCTCAAAAGGCATCTTGAACTATAAACTTGATGTTTCTCTGTAAAATAATGCAGGTTGATGGATTTCAAATTTTTAAAAGAAACATTTTAGACTTGGACCAATCCTTTCGTTGAAGAATAATGCAGATACGGTCGTTCGTAAAATTCGAAAACAATTTATTTTTGAATAACTCTTGAGTATGTAGAAATCACTGGGATCTAGAAAACTTCAGGATAAATTTATCGTTTATGGAGAAAATTTATTAATTTTACTGAAATTGTTTAAGTAGGAATTAATTTTTAGAGATTTTGTTTATCTTTGCAAATATGTATTGCGAATCAGAGCTTAATAAGTTTCCTTTTATGCCATTTTTTCGTTATGGGTGTTCCTCTCTTTCTCTAACTGTCTTTTATTTTCTATAATAGAACTATCAGTGTTAGTTTTAGAATTCTGATTATCTTTTTAAAAATCTGGAAAATATCTGGAATTTTAAAATCAAATTAAAAAAAAAAAATTGAATTAAGAAGTTTTATACTAAATTTAATCAAATGGTAACAAAATATGAAAATATTACTTCTATAATTTAACTAATAAATGTATTATTTTTAAAAATTCAGAAAACTAATTTTTTATTATTTTTCAAAATTTGTGCCACTGCAGATTTGGCTGGGCCGAAAAAATAAAATTATTTAGTTTTTCGACCGGAATAGGAAAAATCTCATTCTATATATAAAAATGGATTTCTCTCTGTTTGAAACTTCGAAGTCTGAAACTTCGAAAATGTGACTTTTTCGAACTATTTCATTTCGCTTTTCACAGTAGTTTCCACACGTAGTCACAATTAAACATAAATACGCATTAGAATCTAAGAGGGCATATGAAAATATTTTACATTCTACTCTGAGAAGGTATTAGATTTGTTTAAAGTTTGACCCCCCCCCCCCTTTTTGGTCAAATATCCACGTTTTGAGACCCCCTGATTCCAAAAAACAGGTTTTTACGAATGTGTCTGTTTATTCCTGTGTCTGTAGATTTTTAGTTTGTTAGCACGATAACTTTCGAAAGAATTTACAGATGGGTTAAACTTTGGTATTCTCTTTAAGTGTCTTAAAAGTAAGGTCAACTTCGTTAGCCAGCCATTTTGGATTAAAACTCAAAAAGTGTTTTTTCAAAATTTTTGGGACCACTTTTTTTAAAATTTAAAAGTTCTATGTACGGTTATTCGTAGTGTTTAAAAAGTCGAAAAATTTATCCTAATCCTATGAAAATGAATATTTTAAGCTAAACAACGCACGTGTGAAAAAAACTCTAGACAAACGTTGCATTTTGAACACCCTATCACACGCTACGAAAAAAAACAAAGAGACAAGATTTGTTCATCCAAAAAAGATTTGCGACACAAGGCACGAAAAAAAATTAACTGACAAAATTTGTTGACCCAAAAAGGATATACAAATTCTTTATTTATAATTTTCAGAGAAAATAAGATAAAAAAATAAAAAAAGTAAAAAATAAGATTAAAAATTAAAAAATTAAAAAATTGAACGTTTGGAAAAACAACACAAGAGACGAAAAAAATGAAAAGACAAACGCTCAAACAAAAAAAATAGGAAATTTTTGTGTGAGCTTTTGTTTTACAGATACATTAAAATAAAAAAATTAGCTCTTTGGAAAAACGACACCAGCTATAATACCATTTTATTTAACAAAATTTGTTGCCTAAATTTTATCTATAAATTTTCTGAGAACCAGTTTACACTAGGATGCGTATTTTAAGTTTATGTAATAAAAAATAGTTTTTCAAATAATTAAATTTAAGGAAAAACGACGCAAGTTGGAATAAAATGTTTAATGACAAAACTGTTTTTTTATAGGATGCACGTTTTTTTATCGTAACAATAATACATTCTTCAGGATAGCTAAGAATAAAAATTAGTGCAATGTAAGGAGCAAATATTAAAGTAATCGTGAAAAATAAAATTTGTACATTATTATGAAATATCTGAATAAGCAGTACCAGCCCGAAGCACATATATAAATATAATATACAAATAGTGTTGAATATAATGTAGAAAAGTTCGCATTCCGAACAAAATTGAGTGCGAAGCACGAGGTACATGATGAGAATGTGTTCGTTAAAGCCGAAAGAGCTTTCACAAAAGATAATTCACAATCACCAAATTACAGTTGTCGATGCTTTGACCTTCAATTTTAAAAGATCTGTGCCCAAATGTCGGGGGAAATACGAAGAGCGAGCACATAGCGCAAGGTAAATTTGTTATTGAGCGTGAAACGCGAGACCAATATATTATCGAGCACGAAGCGCGAGAACCCACAGCTGCGCGCTCAAACTTGCGAGTGATGAGAATATGCCCGTACAGCAGGCAGATTTTTGTAAGTCAAATGTGTAATTTCTCTCAATTTACAATAATTTGAGATTATTAATAACCCCTTTTCGGAAGTCCACGCTCTTTTTAATCAGGCGTGTTATTAGGTTTAACCCTTCTACTTTGTGGTTACAGTTTTGTGTAATCAATATTAAAATATGTCCATAGATTACGAACTTGAATTAATTTTGGTTTATTTTAGGCTAAACAGCGCTACTAAAACTTTTTTTAATGATAATATTTGTATTAGTAATTATAAATTATTAGTAACAATTGTTTTTCTATAACAAAATAGAAGCAAGTAGGAGCTACTATCCTAGAGTAATGGTATATCACACAATTACGTAAGAGTTGCCTCGATCTAATTTTTCTTCGTTTCCCACTATTTATTGATTATTTTCGCATGGAATAAGTTAAATAAGAAGTTGAAGTTTTCCATACTGCAAATAATTAATCTCCATTTCCTAAAAAGTACTTATTTTTGTGATCTACTCCAGGATAGTTTCCCCTACTTGGTTCTATTTTTTTATGGAAAAACAATTATTATTAATTAGGTATTACTAACGTTGCACGCACTAAATTATTAGAGAAACGTCATGTTAGGATAGAATTCCTTAATTAAACGGAAATGAATTCAGGAAATGTTTTCTTCGACGAATGAGTTTTCATGTAATGTAGCATATTGCGATGAACGAATTTGTACACGGGGAAATGATTTTAAAGATAGCTGTTGAAGCATCATTCAAAATGTCGAAAAATCAGTTTTTTCGAACCTTCGAACTTCAAACTATTTCTGTTAACGGAAGATGTCGTTGTAAAAATCTGTAAGAAATTATAGAAATCTATTTTTATATACAGAATGAGATTTTTCGTTTCCTGGTCTAACAACTACTATTTTTTATCTCTAAAGTGAGTTCGAGTTCTAAAATTCTTTAACGTTTTCAAATGTGTATGTGAAATTCGAAGTCTTATATTAAAATTAACATTATTTCCAGCGTCAATGGCTTTTCTTGGAGACAGTCAACCGGAGGGAAGGAAGGCATTAGCAGTTTATCCCATATTCCTATTCTACTTTATAATCTCGTGGCTGGTAATTTCCCATTCGACGTAAAATTCCAATCAGAGTTATCGCATGTACATTTTGGTACAACAGGGGAAGTCTTAGCTTTAACCTTTGAAGTAATCACGACCTATTGTGTAATTTTTCTCGTCTCATTGTCATATTTGTATATAAGGTAATCTTCAGATCGACATATTGATCCAAAAATGAGAATGTGTAAAATGTGATCTATGTCAGTAGTTTTCTCGTCGATTTATCGTTTCCTTTTTTATGAATAATTAGTATCAAGAATTTCCATTAATATTTAGTAAAGTTAAAACTTTGATACAGCAATTTTTATTCAGAGTCGTAGTCATCTTGTACTATTTCTCCATTTTTATACACCATTTGCCAACGAGTGCATTTTCTTGGCATTGCAAAATATTTTCTAAAAGTATGGTGAATTGCTTTACTTTTCATCAGAACAGTATTAAGAATTAGATTATTTTTCAAGTTTGGAGTGAAAAGTTTTTTTGTTATTAAATTCAGAGTACAAACTGATTAAGATGTTGTCGTTTATCAGTCTTGCTTTTTAGTTTCCAAGAATGGCTGTGAAAATTTAGGCCATATGCGAAGAAAAAAATAATTGTATGTTTAGATCTTAGTTCGGGATTTAATACAAATGGCACGTTTTAAATTCAACCGTACCAAATTTTTGAGCGCTGGTTTATTTTCTTCACATCAATTTTAAAAAAGTACATAATATTTGTGTATAAAATCGAATGAATTGAATACCTCACAATAAAGCACTATTGGAAACAAAACTTAGTTTGTAAAATTACGTAATAGACTAATATAATAATGTTAGGTCATGGAAAGTAATCGAAGGTTTGACAATAGGACTTTTGATTGAATAACAGAAGTTGATGGTTTCCGTAAGAAAATTCAGATTTTTTAAGGCAGCACGCAAAGCTCTGAATGCGTTTTCTATGAAAAGTTCATGTTTTACATAAAAATTAAGTTTTTTTTCATAATTTTGTACGAAAAAAAATGTTGACAACAATTATAATCATCATCCTAATTATAATTTTCTACCAAAAGTAATGAAAAACGAGAATTACCAATAAATATATATATTTTTAAATTTGTTGAAGTTTTCATAGATATTCATAAAACTTTTTATAGAAATTCATAGGCGTTTTCGTAAATACTGCGGGAAATAATTTTTAGATCAGGGAATGGATGCATTTTTGGTTTCTTTTTTAATCCAGGCATATGCCTTTTTACACATTTTTCCAAGTCATAAAAATTAAAACTTTCATACTTATAAAAATGTTGAATTTAAATATTGGATACTTAACTACAAAATCGGAGCATTCAAACCATTTAAAACTCTTTGAATTTCAAGTATTTACAATTAAAAAAAGATTTTAATTGATCAATTCATCAAATAATTTTATCGGACTTTTTCGAACTCAGGGCTGTTTTTTATTATTTGAAAAAGGTTAAAAAATAGACTTATTATTTATTCGTAAAAATCAGTGTTTAGAAGCGGACTGGGCTTCACCAATTAGCCCGATAAAAGCTTTGCAGACGGTTTCTAGCAGCCGTTATACTTAATATTTTTGATTTGAACAGTTTTGAATGAATTCGTAATTTTTCTCAGGATTTTTATTATTTCAAGGAATGTTCAAAGCTTTTAAACTTTTTACGGAATTTTAAAAGATTTTAAAGATTTTATGATAGTATGCAAGTATATAAGTATACATACTAGACAGTACACACAGAAATTTATTAAATGATTTAATATTATTAAAAATATTTTATGGACTTATCAGACAGTAAATCCAAATTTATGGTATTGCTGGGAGTTTTTTAAAGTGCATAAGGATTTTGAAAGATATCATGGGATTTGAAAGGTTTTAGGGTATTTTTAATGATTTGAAGGGACTTCAGACAATGTTAAAGATTTCAAAGGATTATTATGGGATGATATTTTTAAGTGATTTTAAACGGATTTCAACAAATATAAGAAAATTCAAAACACTTTATAATATTTCTGTTTAATTGCAAAGAATTTCACAACAATTAAGGGATTTCGTAACATTTCAATGATTTGAGAATTATTTCAAGTATTTCGGGTTATATGCGTTTCGGAAGAATTTCCTTGAATTTCGAAAGATTTTATAGGATTTCATGGTATTTATTAGATTTTAGGACATCGAACAAGAACCTTAAATGATTTTGGAGGATTTGCAAGATTTACACATATTTCAAAGGATTTTTAAGAGACATAAGATTTTCGAGGATTTTAGTCATTCTAAGGGATCCTAAAGTCTCTCAATAAGGTATTTTAATAAAATTCCCAGAATCACAAAAGATTTCATATAGATCTTCGAATGTTTCAAGATATTTCAAGAAATATCAGATTTCATGTGATTTCACGGGATTTCAACGGATTTTATAATACTTGAATGGATTTCCAAGAATTTATTCACAAGAATCAAGTGATTTCAAAGCAATTTAAAGGGTTAAAAGGATTTTTAAATATTTTCAATAGATATAAATATAAACGATTTGAAAGGTTTCAGAGTAGCAAAAAGATTCAAATGCAATTTGAAGTACTTAAAAAAATGTCAAGGTTTTTGAAAAATTTCAAATATTTTAAACGTTTTAGGGTATTTTCAAAAAATTCACGGCATTTCGTTTTCAAGTTATTTTAAAGGATTATAATGATTTTGAGGAATTAAATTTTTTTATCTTGTTTTAGAGAATTTGCTAGAAAATTGAAAGATTGGGAAGGATTTTATTGGACCTATAAGGTTCGATTTTATTTTTTCCTTTGCAATCTAAAATTTATTTAATTAATTAATCTTGTTCCATATTTGTTGAAAAATAATTGAATAATTTTTTTTTATAATCTTTAAAAGAAGTTTAATCCCTATTATATCCTTATTGTGCATTTCGAAAATTTTATACGCAACTCTTCGATCTCTTAGCGCTTAAATGACTTTGGCAAGATATTCGAAATTAAACAAATTCTATGTTCGCAGAAGAGGATAATATGATATTTCAACTCCTATGATGGAAAGTATTCCTTTACAACATAAGTCACTACTTTACATACCTCTCCTGTGTCCTATTTACTGATATTTATCTATCGCCTATCCTCGTCTAGCTCATCCTCTTCCCCATCGACACTTCTTTCCCACTTTGACGTCCGCCGCCCTCCCCTCTTATCCACAACCCTAATGGCTCTTGTCCTGGTTCTACTCTCCCTTCCACTGCGAACCTCTCACCTAAAGATCTCTCCAGGTAAATATTTTTTCAAAAAGGTCAAGGTCATTCTTGACGTAACTTTTAACGAGGAATCCAGTGGTGACCTTGAACTTGATCTTCAAGGTTATTTCAAGGCCAATTTTTTTTTTTTCAATGGGAACCCCTATTTTTGACAACGGCTATCCAAAGAGCGGGAAATTTTACGTCCAAACATGTACTCAGTTCATGGATTGGTACCAATCTGTACCTGCTTCAGCTCAGGGGTTTACAAAAAAGGTCGAGGTCATTCTTGAAGTAACTTTTAACGAGGAATACAGTTGTGAATTTACGGACTAGCCCTTACTCAAATTTTAATCAGAATCAAGAAGGTTAAACTTATAACGCAGATAAACACAGCGACTCAGAGGCCGAACAATGGCTTGTTTACGTTCCGAGTACCTTCCGATCAATTCCGTGGACCACCGAGACTGGAATCTGACGGGAGTACGAGTGCAGTTACAAGTTTAAGCATCGTTGTTGTAAATTGATACTTCAATAAGCAAGGATTCCAATCCATTAATTAATTGTTTTGATTTGATTTCAAAGGATTATTATGGGATGATATTTTTAAGTGATTTTAAACGGATTTCAACAGATTCCAGTCTCGGTTGTCCACAGAATTGTTCGGAAGAAGCTCAGAACGTAAACAAGTCTACTAATTCGTAAAGTCAAAATGCCAAATCTCACTGAAACAGAAAGAATAATAATTCTTATGATGAGCGGTTGGGGTGAAATGGAAAGATCTTAGAGGACAGTAATGAATCTTTTCAATGAAACATTTAGGGTTGGTAGAACTCATATTGCGTTCTCGACCGTTCAAAATACAGTTAGACGGTTCAATAATCACGGCGCTGTCAGAGATTTACCTAGATCAGACAGACCAACGTCAGCAACAAATAAGGAGAAGTCACTAAATGTTTTGCTATCATTTATTAAAAATCCGTATACTTCCATCCGCAGAGTTGCTCAAGAGCATGACATAAGTAATATTTCTGTACACAACGTACTGAAAAGAGCGAAA
>JAAAKG020021076.1:0-20299 GCA_010014905.2 Druon quercuslanigerum | reverse complement strand
CTGGTCCAAAAAAATATTCAATGAACTGAAAAAGTGAGTCGGTAATATAGGTATTTCGCTGTGTCGCATGCCCTTAACTCGACAAAAATCTTTGCTCGCAGTTCTCGGTTTGCGTTGACCCTGTACCACTTCTGTTACTCTGCCGTTGTTAGAAAGTATACCTTTCTTATCGTGACATGGACATACTTACTCTGTAGGTGCGTCCATACCAGGGACAAAAAAGGTGCTTCTTTTGCCGCGAGAGGGCGCATTGACATCCTCTCTCTCTCTCTCTCTCTCTCTCTCTCTCTCTCTCTCTCTCTCTCTCTCTTACGCTACATTATTTAAATGCCTAATTTCGAAAATAGTTGCCTGCTGAGTAAATAAACGTCATCTACAAGATAATTTCTATATCTAACTTTTAAAAAAACTTTGCTCTACGCGAGTCGCGCATAAAAAATATTTAAAATATGATTATAATTGCCCAGATTGAAAACTGGAAATAACATGTTTACCTTTTAATCTATTTAAAATGAACATATGTTAACATCCTTTTTAAATATATGACATAAAGTCATTGTTATTATTCTTTACTTTTGAAAAAGTATATTTCAGGAATCACATAAAAATAAAATGTTGAATAGCCATTTCATGTGTGTTTTAATTTACTCTATGGTTGGTTTATTTTAACTGCATAAAATGCGTCAGGCGTTTATAAGATTAGATGAGTATACTTCTGAATGCCTCAATAAAGTATACATTTCGCTGCTAGGTAAATATTTCCTCCAAAAATCTTTTGAATATTTGCTAGAGCTTCTAAATGCTACGATATTGACAATTACAAAATTTCAAGTAAACTCATTTGAAGCCAGGGGCGGATCCAGCCAGCTACCTGAGGGGGGGCGATCGTAGAAATATTATCTTGAAATTCTAGAAAAAAAAGGAAATTTTTGGCGGTAATTGCTAAAATATTTGTAGGCTCAGGGGGGGCGATCGCCCACCCTCGCCCCTCGCTGGATCCGCCCCTGTTTGAAGCTCCGCATTTATTTAATAAATTGTTCAGAACAATTGTAAATTTAACTATTATCTAAAAATCTTGATTAAATATCATTATTAGCTTTCTTCTGGCAGAATTTATTGCTTAAAATGAAAATTTCCACGAATAAGCGTTCCTCTGGGGCATTAGATAAATATATTTGTTGTAAACAACTAAATATATTTCCTATAAGAATTACAAACCTAATATGAAATATAAGGCATTTTATGTAATATATCAGTGTTTCCAACATTTTTGCACTGTATGGAAGTATTTGTTCATATAAATTGTTTCTAACAATTAACTTGTACGTTTAAGTAACTATGTATATTTCTTAAGTACATTTCTTTTTTAGATCAAAAATTATATCTTTGAAACTCCTCATATTGTCACTATATTTTTTATACATTATTGCATAAGAATTAAATTGAAAAATCGAGCAGTTTGAAGGCTCTAAGATTTGAATGCAGGGAATCGAGTATGCCAAAAATGTAAGAAAATATAGCGTAAACAAAAATGCTATGCGCTATTAAGCGATTAATACTCGTGAAATGCACGGAGTAATATATGCGAGTGTACCTCCTCCTCCCCCTCCGGATCATCATTCTATTGAGAAAAAGAATGATTAATGTAAAGAAACAAGTTTTTAAGCTATTATTTAACAGAAAATTTCGCTTGTTAACAAAAACTCCTTTTATTGATTCAACACCAATATTTTAACAAAAAATTCTCTATTGTTCGTTCCTTGGAGCTTTATTGCAGATGTGGGTAAATAACTCATTCCAGTCAGGTTGAATAAACTTTTTATAATTTTATACTCCTTTTCAATGTAAAATTATAAACTCTCAATAGCTTTTAGAATTTTTATCTTTCTATACTTTTTTTCTAGTGTTGACATACGAAAACGATGTGTTCTGTTTGCCGTAAGTAATTAGAATCATAATTTAGTATTACTTACAGTACTCAAACATATGAGAAGTTTACATCATTTTTTACATTATTGTGTTTCTTTTTGACGATGATAATTGCAAATGTGACAGTGCCACAATTCTTTAAACTGATTTATAACGTAAATAAAAAAATGGATCTAATATTGATTTCTGTCAATCTTGACGGAAGCTTGTAAGTGTACTTTAGACAAAATAATTCAGATTAAAATTGTTTATTTAACAGTCGTTATGCAGAGTTTTAGTTTTTGCTTTCTCATTAGGGCAAGGTTACAATTCTTATTTAATCATAATGATCAAGGCCTCATTTTCTTCTTTGAAGAATTCTTTACAATTGTATTTGGCTAGTGTGAATTAAAATTTAAACTATGATCGTTTATAACAATAATAACAATATGATTTCTTAATTCATCTTTTAAATAAAATTAACCCAAATAGAAATTTAGGGAATTTTTCGAAGAATAAGATCAGACCTTGATCATTAGGATTAAATAAGAATTGTAACTTTTTCCTAAAGAGTAAGGAAAAACTGCACCACTAAATAACTAATGTTAAATGAACAATTTTAGCTAGAATTATTTTTTTCTGAAGTGTGCTTAGAAGCCTTTATTAGGATTTACAGAAATCAATAATAGATCTTTTTTGTCAATTTTATACATAATTTCAAAGATATGCAACTTTTGAGGTTGATTGTACGTAGTGTAAATCCTTAATTCAACGTAAATGATGTATCGTTCAAAAAAAATTATTTCAGGGTAACATCATTTTCTTACAAGAATATTTTTTTCGAATTTCTGTGAGAGGGTGGCATGGAAATAGATCATCGAATAAAATAAACAAGATGTAAAAATTATAGTGAAATCTTTATTTATTAAAGGCATAGTACGTCCAAATTTTGAAAGATGAGAACAACGATCCCCTTGCGCTTCGCTGATGCGACTGTCGCCGTCTTTGATTGTCTCAGAACGATCATTTTCTCACACAATCACGAAACCTTCGCAACCGCAATACTAGTACTTTAAACGCCTAGTCCCTTATTATCAATAATTGATCTAAGTTTCTTATCAAATACGCCGAGACGATACTTTATATACTTTATATACTTCATATATTTTATATACTTACAATTCAATATAAAAAAGCGAATAAATATTTACGTTCTTCGAGAAAGCCTTTGAATTCTACAGCGCGACATTTTTTCGAGAATTCGACCGCTTGAAACTTCAACAATCGCTAATAGAATCTAGAGTATTCTTCTCAGTGGAAAATAAATCAGTCTCTTGGGACAGCTTTTTAAGAAAAATATATATTATTTATCGTTAACTAATTTTTTCTGCTGCTCTCTTCTAAAATTTTATATTATACAGTCGCAGGAAACTTTTTCTAAACTTATTCATTCTCCTTCTATCAATTTTTTTTCTTTTAATTTTCTTCGTCCCAGAACTAATCGCTTTCCACTTTAGGTGGCAAAAGTCGAATTTCCCGACTTTTCTTACATCGATTAATCTTCATGTTTATTTTATACAGGATACTCCTTCTTAAAATAAAATAAATTGAACAAAAAACCTTATCGAGAGAGGCTTACTGTAATCCTATGATATGTTCCGTTGAGCCGATACAAATTATACTAGTTTTTCACTATCGAAAAATTAACCCTGTCTTCGATAAAGTGTCTTACGTTTATCAATTTCAGTTTGTACGGATTCTCATTTCAAATTTAATCTTTCATTAAATTGCAAATTGCAAAGCTGAAATTGATACACTGAACTTCTATTTCTAAAGAAGGAGAACGTTGAATTTGTTTCTCGAACACGGAGACTGAATCGATCGTGACTACGATTATGATTACGATAATGAGATTAATGGCATGTGAATCTCTCCTTCAGACCCACCAAAAACCATAGACTTCTCGAATGAAACCATTTCTCATAATTATGAATGATTAATTCATAGTTAATAATTAAAATTGAATTGATGAATAATAATAAAAATCCGACATGCTCGAGGATGGAAGCTCCTGAGAAAGAGATTCGTTCGTGCATGTTTCGAATGTTGATTCAGTTTATTGGTGGGTCTCATTGGTCATCTCTCTCGCTTTTTCTCTCTTTTTCTCTTTTTCTTCTTTTCTCATTTTCCCTTATTTGCTCCTCATTCGTGAGTGTCAATCTCGTTGTCTATGCGGCTGCTGCGAATTCCGGTTTTGCCCGTCCAGGGATAAATATCCGGACATGGTTGACACGTCTTCATGTACCGAACTCCACTCTTGTGCCACAGGTTGCAAACCTTAGCATTATTGCACTTCTTCGGCCTGTCCTGTAAATCACACAGAAAACGGTTCTTAGTTTCGCAATCCACATATTTGAAATGATCCGATGTTAGGTTTTACGATTCTGGGCATTTAGGCGTCAGTAGATATGAAGATAAATTCTTACCTGATAGTTGCAACCGAAAGGCTCAAAGTTGTCGAGAAGACCAAGGGGGGTTGGATTCCTAACCCATTGAAGGGCTTGCCAATTCGTTACCACCCATACGTCATCCATCGCGACGATCGTGTCAAGGAAGGAGATGAAACCTTCTTTATGATGGGGTTGAGTGAACCACGCTGCGTGGTAGAAAAGACCGAATGGTGCTCTGTCATTAGAAAACAAGAAATTAGTTTGTCTCTTAGAGTTTCAGTTTTCGAGCTACACTGGGAATCCCATTTAATTGCGTGTTTCGGACATGGTCCTAATTGGCCTTTACCTTAATTGAACACTTCATTTGATCGCTCTGAACGTAAACATTCAGAGTCGTAAGGACCATTTTAGTTGGATTTGGAAATACGCAAACAGCTGACGCAGCTAACGCCCTGAACCGGGTACTGCCCGATTTGTCGCTACACTAATGTTTACTGTTTTTACTCAATTAAATGGCAGTTACTTAAATGGGATTCCCAGTGCATAAAACTCCTGCACAACTTACAGTTTGGATGCTGTTTAATCGAGACTATTATAAGTTAGCTTTGAACTAGCTAACTATGTATTACGTATTTTGCGAATGACCCCTAAACCAGTTTTATTTGCTCTCAAGTAGGCAACAGGAAGAGGCTTAAAATAATAGCAGAAAGTATTTTTATTTTGAATGTGCTCAAAAATACATTGTTCTCTAAGGGTGGTGGTACGTGTGTCTCATTGCCGTAAACACGCGAAGCGTATAAAGACGCATGTCCGCTATATGGAATTTCTATGCTATACGTATAGAGAATCTCAGATGTATTTGTCACGTACCGGACGGGGAGAGTTATTTTAAAAAATTTCAATTGATGAATTTTCTCATTATACGTATTTTATAATTATAACTTATATACTTAAATACTATTTTTGAGTTGAATTAAAAAATGTTTTCTGTTTCGGCGTAGCTCATTCCATTTACGAGATACGTTATATTCATTCCAATTTTAAACATTTAAAAGAAAGTTAGATAAATGAAATAACAGAAAACCGTAGATTCCGAATTATTAGGGTTTAGATTTTTAACTTTGAAATTAAAAAAATCTATTTCTAAATTTGAATGTGATCGAAAAAAAGGCGAATTCTAATTATTTATATTCAAAATTGTAGATATGTTAGATATTAATAAACAAAATCACCGAGAATTCTTACTAATAAACACATCTGCTGCCGAATACAGGAATTAGCTGTAGTTGTGCTCGATTTCAGGAAATCGGACTGCAGAAAGGCCGAGGATTCTCATGAGCAAAAACAGATCTGCGCAGATGTCTTTTTTTTTAATCAGGATCTGAGTGTTTAACACTATCTAAAATCCTAGAATTCGTGTAGGTATGCTAGAATTTCTGCAGATATATTGTTTCTCCATCAGGAATTCTCGAAAATCGCTATAGATATTCTAATTGAGACCTAATTATCTCGAGCTTTAGTTACAGTTTTTATTAATTATTAGCACAGTTAAATTCGTCTTTTCACTACGAATATAAAAAACTTTTTATTCACAAAAATCCAGTTTCACAGTTTCTTCATCGCAGGATGGCAGTATTATCAGTCATGGACGCATTTATTATTGAATACTTCTACATAAATCATGAAGAGCCTGTTCAATATCACTGGTTTAATATGGATATGATGATAACCCGAATCAAACATTTTCAATTCAATTCAAAACATTTTTTCTTTAAACCTCTATAGCTTTTAAGCTAATTAAGCGTTTTTCGTTTTTTCCAAAGCCTATGGAAATTTTAGAGAAAGGTTTAAATCTAACAATTTTGTGGCGGTTTTTCTGATAACATTTACAGTATTTTTTGTCTAAAAATCCACAATTATATTGTTTACCAATTTTTGTATGCATTCAATCAAATTTCCTAATCTTTGTTGCAAATGTTGTCGTATACGAAAAAAGTTTAAGCCAAAGTTTGCAAGTTTGAAAAAGTTCAATGAAAAATAACGCTTGCTCTGCTGTGATACCTTGCATCATTCAAGAGAAAAAGTAGAATATTCTATTTTTATGAAGATAAATTCTTGCGAGATTAAAAACGGTTCAGCCCGCAAAAGCTTAAGGGATGCGTTTCTTATATAATCAGAAAATTTTCAAAACTCTATAAAAAAGGTTTAAAATCAACAAAATAGCAGCGGTTTTTCTGAAAAAATTAAACATAGATTTTCTCAAAAAACCCCACTAAGTTACTTTTTTACTTTTTAAGCAACTTTTATAGCTCCAAAATTTTTTTTGTCTCTTGTTTCGTTCCGATATTTTTCATAGTTCATGAAAAAAAATTATCCCGACCCGAAATTATACTTGTTTATGTTTTCAAAATTTAAAGAAAACAATAAAAAATATTTTCTTTATTATATAATATATATATATAAAATAATAAAAGTAAAAAAAGTTTAGCAAGGTTCATGGAGAGCCCATGTCATCCAGAATAGGTACGAGTATAAACCTAGTCTTAAGTAACTTTAAAGAGCAGTTTTAATCTCAATGAAAGAATCTTGTTTAATTACAAAAAAAACCTCTTTTAATCCGTTTTTAAATTATTTGAAACACATTCAAGTAGAAAACGCTTTGTTTTAGTCTATTTTCAAACCGTATCGAATTATCTTGAAACTGTTTTTTATGGAAGTACTTAAAATTGCATTTTTGCATAAGTATAATTTCGCAAATACTAGATATAAAAATTCTTTTAAAAGCTTAACACTTTTTATTGGCAGCACTATACAATGATAACATCTTTAAGTTCAGTTGCAATGAAGTTTAATTTACTGTATATTATGGTCAGATGAATAGAAAATTCCCTCAAGTGAAATTTTTTGCCCATAAAATTATAAATGTTTAGATATATTCAGCTTTAAAAAATAAAATAAAAATTGTAAAGAAAACTCAAGTTGTAATTGGAAGCCACCAATAAAAAGTTTTCTCGTTAATATTGTACGAGGCTCTCCTAGGTGCTTCTAGGATTAGATTAGAATATGAGTTCCGGTCGGAAACTCCCACGAGGGTGTGACTGCAGTTAAATAGTAAAATAAATTCGCCAACCTGTTGGTCGTGTAGTGCCTCTCGAAGTTCTTTATGAGCATCTTGTAAACGCCGTCAGAGGTAGGAGGATTACTGCATGCGTCTCCCATCGAACACCTACCACCGTTAAGATCCTGCCACATTACCATAGGAACTTCCCATAATCCTGGATACGACCTCGTTGGACAGGGTGGGATCATACAGTCATGGAAAAGTTTGTAATCCAAGGTGTAGGGCCAACTGGGTGGTCGATTCTCGTAGATTGGCATCGATGAGTCGTAAGTGAAATTTGTGTCCCAAAGCATTTTGAACATGTTGTTGCCACCAACCTAATCGAGCAAAAATAATATTTTTAGAAAAACAAATTTCAGTCAGTATAAAAATGCTTCCTAACGGTTCCAAACTCATTTGAACCAGTTATAGGTAACGTTAAACCTATCCTGAACTGATACGAAACAATTGCAATGTAATTCCGGACTGATTCGGCTCGGTTCTTAATAATTATAAACTAGTTCCGAACCATATCAAAATAGTTACAAACTATATCCAAACTTATTTGAATCAAAGTGGTAAACTGGTTCTAGACTGTCTCGAGATAGTTCCATACTGATTTTAACCAGTATAGCTTCAGCAGTTTCAAATTGCACTAAACCAGTGTTGCATTAGTTTAAACATAAAAATAAAAATTTGATTACATAACAATTGTGAAGCGCCAAAACTCTTTAATGTTGAATTTCTTTTTCTGCAACTTAAATTTGACGAAATTTCATCGATTTAAGTCCCTTGAGAGAAACCACTTGTACATTCTCAATTGCTCATATTCTGCTTCTCACTGGAAGAACTTGAGTTGCGTAATCGTTTATGATCGTTTTCATGGGTGCCCTTTAAAGATTCTCTTCTCGCTTGAAAAGTTCCTAGTACCGCATGGGAAGACGCGCAGATGGGAAGCTAACTTAATCGCGTTGCGATGTTGAGGTGTTTTTGCCTCTTACGACCAATCTAATTGACTTCCACCGACCAGTGAATTTTCTATTTCGAAACAATTACACTGCCTCACTAAAAGTTCATCCTCACTCTTCTTTTTTCTGCCGCGGTTTGATCTTTTCTATGCTTAGATAATCACAGCTAATTAGGCGTAATTATAAATCCTTCTTGCCATGAAGAGCTTGCTTATGACTTTTCAAGTGTTTCCTAACAAATGTGAGTCTTTTATGTTTCAAAATCATGGAGAGATGCATGCAATCAATGTTCAATTAATCTATTTTTATCACTTTCCTTAACTCGCATATTTAATCTTTAATGATTAAACAAGAATAAAATTCAATAACATTCCTAAGTATGTTAATAGTTTAAAAAGGTATATTATGATATTTAAAAAACATTCAAAAATGATTTATTATAGTTGAAAATCTCTTTTAATATAAATAATTATGTGAAAGTATTTCCAATCGCATTTCGTTTTTAACTTGTTCTGAATAATTCCAGAAAAGTTCCACACCCCTCACAACGAGCTTCAAACTAGTTCTACGCTATTTTTAATGTGTTCTTAACCAACTCTCAAATTCAATTCAAATGTTTATAGAAGAATTGAATAAAAATCGAAAGTAACGGAATGAAAAATATATTTACCGAAAGGAAAGGTGCTCTCATTCCTCGTACATCTTCCAGTTTGACTCCTCCATATGCTGCCAAAATTTCTCGCTGACCAGCGACTTCTCTGGACCATTTTCTATGTGAAAATTGTTCTCCAAAACTGTGCCTAAGTATCCGGAATGAATTGTGAGATAATTAGTTTTAGATTCCATGCTAAGTATAATTATAAAGAAAGAGGTGATTCTTTCGCAAGCTGTTCGAGGTTAATTGTCTAATTTTTAATAGCGGTAGACTAAATAGTATACTACTTAATGGATCTTGTAAGCCAATTAAGAGTGCAAGCGGTTATTAGTTTCTATTTGCGGTTAAATAGAAAAAGCGGAAAGAGTCTGATGAACTTCAGTGATATGTTAAGATACTCTGTCTCTCTAATTGCGTATGATCGCTGATGAATGTTAGTGAGTTGATGATACGAGTAATCGTTGACAGGCAAAATCTTGCATGTAGACACAAAAAGTCTCTTATTTTGTATTTAAAATTAAATTAGATAAAAGTAAACTTAAGTATCTTAAATTTAGTAGCAATTGAAAATTACTTAATATGTTTTCAGAAAACAAAATAATTTCATTTATTTTTAATTATCTACATTTGATTGATTTAGTCATATTTTTATTTCAATAAATAGATTAAGAAAAAGTTTTAATGTAATTTATTGTTGTCAGTCTGGATAGGTTTGTTAATGTACATGCATGGTACATTTTTTAAAACTAGGTCTAATTTTTGTTTCAACTCAAAGCGAGATAAAATATTACATATATTTACATTTGTTAAGCATTGTATTGTTAAACAATAATTATGCTATTTAAGAACATGTTATTATATTTATGTTTATGCTGATCACTTCATTAGCGACATTTTATTTAACTGCATAATTTATTTATTATCGCACATACATAATTAAGCCGGTGTTAAAGAAAATAAAAATAAATGAAATTATACCTACAGATTAGGGGGGAAAATAATATAAAGAAAAATCAGTACTATATAACAAAGAATGTAGGGTCACAAGTATTGTTTACTAATGGTATTTTCCCGCAGCTAATAGCAAGGCTTCTACTTAACTTAGTTGTATTAAATGATTTTTTAAGCCATAAGAAGGACTTTGGAAATTCCAACTTATTTCATACATGTTTCGAATAATATAAAACTTCTTTTAAATATCTTTTAAATAACTGTGATTCTTTTCAACGTTTTTTGAATTCGAATAAACTTTTGAACTGGTTTGAAACAAAACTGAACTAGTGTGCCTATTTTTGATTAAGTATTTTCTAAACAACATTACAGAACAGCAAATATACTTGAATTTCTATGAAACAGATTTGAAACAGCGTTGAACCACATAGTTATAAACTGACTGGACTAAGTTTTAAACATTTTTGAATTGAAGCGTTTATAAACTCAATATAGAAGTCTTTGAACTACTTAAACTATTTTAACAGCTTGCAAACCGTGTCTATTCCCTTTTTACTATTCCATAGCAGTTTCTAACTAATATTTATTGACTATAACTATGTGTAGTTTCAAGAATACATTATATTTCAAGAACTTTATGTGAATTTCTTCTTTAGAAATGGGCTTGCTACTAAGTAGTATAACTAAATTTGAAGTTGTTATGCACGGTTTCCAAAACGTGTTGGATTAGTTTTAAACTGCTTAAAATTGGTTTTAATACAATTGAAATTGACTAAACTAGTTCAAACTAAGGTTGGACCTATTGTACTGGTTTTTAATATCGTCATACCTACTGGCATAGTAGATTGTGTACCCAGGACGCAAACTCAGTCTTATTACCCGAGCGTGAGTTTGCAATAATGAGAAGCAGACGAGCGCGAAACGCGCAGTGGCCAAAACCAGGAATCTAGTGTTCATAATCATCCACAGGATCTGCTTCTTAAAGCATATTGCAATTTCTTTTTTTTTTAATTTTGTAGAATAAAATTGTGAAGGTCCTTAAGCTCTTCTATTTTTAAATTTAATGTGGTGTTCAACAATATATGTATAGACAAATACAGTAACAATATTATAAATTTTAGGAATATAATTATTTATTTGCAAGGATATAGTTTAAACAAACTCAAGATTGAGAACGGAAGTAATTGATTAAATGCGCAAGCTAATTGTTCTTTTCTTTTTTTAAATGAATGTTTACAGTCGCATCAGCTGCCAGGGTGATTCGCGACTATACTATATAGGTTTAATTATAAAACTGGAGGGTATCTGTTGGGTAGTATATCAAGGGATAGAAGAAACACTTTTTGCAAATAAGTTCAGCCTCGCTTCCTGCTGTGGGAATCAAACCCGCGCCAGCAAGGCTGCAGTGTTGTAACATAAAACAATCATGATATGAATCCCTAAGCCAATTGTTGTAAACAGTTACTTTAAAAAAAATCTTCAGTATATCAGTTTTTTGTATAATAAAATTTTGTTATCTTAAAACAGTTGTATTTTATTATTCGAAAGGTATCAGTAGCAAAAATTGTCATAATTTAAAAAAAGTTCTAAATAATTTTTTAGCCTATCCATTTTCATGAGCAGCCAAATGAACATTGTAGAAAAGTTAATATTTTGATGAAAACATTTAATTGAAAGATGATTTTTAATGCAGCTGAGTTTACATTCTCGTTTGTTTAAACAATTTATTTAAAAATGTCAGTTACGAAAAATTAACAGCATCATTCGATCCTGCGGGAGAAATTACATAGACCTCATATGTTAGACAACTTTTTGCTTAGCCCTATTTGTTATGTATAGTATAAATAAAAAAAATCACACCGCAAGACACCCGCTTACGCATTTAAGTATACTACATAATAACTAGGGTTGAAAAAAAATGGTCTAACACATGAACTCAATGCTGTTTTTCACCAAGAATCGAATGGTGCTGTTAGTATTGGTCTGCTCATGAAACTTTACAAGTTGAAACATTCTTTATAACTTTATAAGTTGTTTATAGTTTTTCAAATTATGAACCTTTTTCATTACTAGTACCATTCTAATAATGAAATAAAATTATTTTAGAACAAATTATTTTTTTCTACCACAGACTGATATACTTAAGAATTATTTTGAATAAATTATGTATAGCAATTAACTTGTACATTTATTCATTTATGTCCTTTAAGTATATCTGCAATAATACAAATTAATGGCGAGATTATTCAAGCCATTTTGTTTTATATGAAGAATCCTAATCTTAAAATTGCTAATTTTGTCACTATATTTTTTTATATATCGGTGCACACACAACTAAATCAGAGAATCTAAGAAAAAACATTCAAAATCCCTCAGGAGATAGAGACTGTTGAGGATTATTAACAGCAAATTGTTGGGTTTGACCTTAGTGAAGCCTGAGTGGATATCGAGTATTGCAAACACAGGAGGAGAAGTAGACGTTTGTCTCCTTGCTGCACACGATATTTAATTTAGGGTAGACCGAGGTCAAAAGTGCCACATACGATAACACAAAAAATAATAATTTGATACTGTACTGCGCACATAAGAATTCGCTGTTTCTCCTCCTGCTGTGCAAATGGCTACTTTCAGAACTAAAAAGACGCTCATAAAACACGTAAATCAAAATCGGCCCTAAATTATTTTAGGCAAGTTTTGAACTAGTTTGTCACCTCTTTTCAAAGAGTTTTTTTTACGAAAAAAAGCAGAAGCCCTTAAAGTAGTGAATACTGTAAAATAGGAAGTAAAAAAATGTTGAATACATGCGAGAAATACCAAAAAAGTAAATCAAATTTCGACAAAAACACGAAAAAGACAAAAGTCAGGATATTTAATCTAAATAGTCAAAAAGGGAAGTAGGAGCAAAGAGAAAAAAGAAAACAAAAAGAATATTAAAAGGGTCCTCCTGGTACTTACGAGACCGTATGGGAGGCAATCTCGTGACCGGAGGCGTACAGGTTTTGGACCTGGCTGTAGTCAGTCCATTCGTGGGACACGTAGAAGGTCGCAGAGATGGGACAGCCATTAGGGTTCTTTCTTCCCTTCTCAAACAGGTCCGTATAAAGACCCTTGTTAAGGTCATTCACAGAATCGTCGAAGGTCAGGAGCACGATTTGCGGTATCTCCTCCGGCAAGTATTCTCCTGTTTCAGTTTCAAGGGACATAGGATGCGGGCGGGATTTATTGTACGTAGCGTGATGCGGTTTTGTTTTTTGTTTTGATTAATATTTTATCAACGTTATGTATGAGAATTTATCAAATAATTTATAACGTAGACGAGTGGAGTATGAAGCATGATAATGTAATTTTATGATTGATCGTGTGCAATGTTTCGTTGTGACGTATGGTTTGAGAAAGAGGGTTGGGAGAAAAGAAGAAAAGAGACCTTGTTAGTATGCAGAATTATTCCTCAGAAAAATACTCCATTAATGAAAAGGACAAATATTTATAATTCTGAAATAATTTCACTAGGAGTTACTTTTATTTCTTTGTTTTTAATCTTTCTCATTTCAATTACTTCAATTTTTAAATTGTGTGATATCCTTTTCCTTAATGAAGCTTATACTTTCTATGGAAGATGCCGACCTTCAGGAAAGAGAATTAGTATTATTTATTGACTTGGAAAATGACTCTTTACTTTCCCAAAGGACGGAGTTCAATTAATATTTTCCCAAAGAAGAAACCGAATGCGAAGATAGAGAAATCCGGGATAAACGAAAGCAATAGCACTTATTTGGGACTTATTGATGATACGCGTGACTCCCGGTAGCGCACCCATGGCAACAACTTGATGACTCACGATACTATCCACGGCTAAGAAATCAAATTCCCAAACAATTGAAACCATTTTTCGTATTACGTAATTTTTTTAAACAATTTTAAATCGATTTCAAACAGATATAAATGTACTATTTTAGAAAAGTTCGAAGTTTAATACTGATTTGTCTCATATGAAGTACTATATTGGTCTCTGGTTCATTTTTTTCTCGATTGATTTTCAACAGTAGTGATTTCGGGTTGGTTTCAAGTGGTTAGTTAAGTTTTTGAACTGGTTTGAAATTTTCTAAACGTTATTATCCCTTCTTTAAAGTATTTTTCTCATTTCTTTATTCATCTTAGCCGTAGATAATGACAGAAGCTTAAGAACGAAAATTCTGCTTAAACATAAAAGTTTCCACAATAACCGGAACTTACGAGACTGTGTGGGACGCCAACTCGTGGCCATCAGCGTAAAGATTTTGCACTTGGCTATAATCGGTCCACTCGTGTGAAACGTAGAATGTGGCCGAAATCGGACAACCGTTAGGATTTTTTCGGCCTTTTTCAAATAGATCGATGTACAATTGCTTGTTAAGATCGTTTACTGCGTCGTCGAAAGTTATAAGTACAATCTGCGGCGTCTCTTTCGCCGGAATGCCATCTATGATCAAGATCCAATCTCTTTACATTTTTGTGTTTAAAGTATGTGCTTCTAACTAGACTTTTTTTGTTTTCAGTTAAGGGAGAGTAAATAGAACAGTGAAAGATTCTTTTTTGCTCAGGAAGGTAGAAACAGAATTTTCTTAGGAGCGTAACTTCCTTGTTGAAGATTTCTTCCTTGGTCATGGCTATTGTTTCGTGTGACAGTATACGCACGTTCATTGCGAGCAATTACGGGCCCGGACGAAGGCCGTTGAAGCTTTGCGAAAGGGTACCCGAAGAGGCGGAGTTATTAAGGTGCACATGTATCTGTTTCACTTTCGAACGTACCGAGTAACGAGTATGTAACGTTAGAATCGGAGAAAGTCGCGGCGGCTGCTAAATCGATCGTCAAAATCAACAGTCGGAACGCGAAGGCTTGCGTCACACGTCTCCGTTAATCAGCCATGCTCAACGAGTACGCCGCGAGTCGTCTGTCGATTCGAAAATTGCTTCCTAATGTCGACCTAATCGGGTCCTTGACCCGGAATCCGATATTAGCCAAATCGTGTTTTGAAATTTAATAAAAAAGTGTACACAAGATTTTCCAAACTAATATTAAAATTGCAAATTCAAAATCTTATCTCTCTTTTTCGCGATCTTGTTGGGAAAAAAAAGTTGCGAAGTGGATTGCAAAGTTTAGCTGATTGTAAGACGTTATCTTGCTTTTAAAAGTTGCCATCTGAACTTAATTTTATGGAAACTAATCTTAAAAATCAAATTTTGGTCAAGCTAAAAGCAAATAAATTAATGAACTAAGTATACAGAATAAATTACGCTTAATAAATTTCTTCGTAGTCCGTAGAGAATTGCGATTAAACAAACTTTCATCTTAACTAACAGACTTATTTACAAATTTGTCGCGTGTCAACAAGTTTGATGAAAAATTAAGTCGAGATTAATTAAGCTAATTGAATCATTCTTTTCTCATCCTTCAACAGATCAATCAGTAAATCCAGTTTTTGCCTCGAGAGGCTTGCAATGGAATTAATTAAAACTTAATTTATTTGCAATTAGATCCTGCCTTATAATTTTTTGAAAGCAAATCATGATAATTTAAAACATCGTGTCAACTAAATTATAGTTCCGAGTGAAGTGAATTTTCCGATAATAGTAATGCTACTTTCTATTATTTAATATATAAATAATATAAAGTTTTTAGGTCTTAATCATTTAAGCGAGATTGGCTTATACTTATTTAGGCTGGATTATTTTGCCCAAGAATAATTTACCTGGGATATCGGCTCCACCGCAAGCACAATCCGGAATCAAGCAAACGTCCTTCCTGCATCGGGCGGCAGGCTTGTCGACCTGAGGAGTTGGGTAAATGGGTGCTGGCCTTACTGGTGGGTATCTGTAGATATCGATGAATTCCTGGGCTTTTGATACGATTTCTGTAGATGGCTTCAATGTTGGCCGAGAGCGTCTTAAAAATACGAATAATCCATTAACAAAATTATCTACAACGAATAGAAAAAATTAAAGTATTGAACTCATCAATCTAAGTAAAAATCTAGTTTTTTTAAGTTAAAGATAAATAGTCTTTACGAATATTGAAAGTTTATTATTCCTGCCATTTAAGGGAATTAGGTTGCAATAAAAAAAATAAGGATCAATCTCGATCTTATAATTTTTTTTGCAATAAAAATTACAAAGCAGGTGTGCTTGATCAGCTGTTCGCAATCCACCATCTTCTTTCGCACCGTTGATTTAAACTCCACAATCTAATTTTGATAATAAGATCGTTCAGTACGAACATATAAAAATTTTACTCTTTACAATGAGAATATAATACTTAATTCTGGTTATAAAAAATGAGGCTTTCCCGATAATGTAGGCACAATTTTAGTATATTATTTTATAAGTCATGATAAAGGATCTTGCAGTCTAAATTGACAGTTACTGTCTCAAAAAGGAACAGTTAAATGTACATCGAATCTTTTACAGTGAATAAATTATGACCTCGATTGGCCACGTAACTTTCGTAACCCATAAAATCACAAAATATTGACGAGTATAGCCGCATTTTTCTGTCAATTTTATGTCGTCGTATTCGTCGCTTTCTGAGATTTGTTCTTACAGAGAATTTCACTTAATCGACGAACAACATCTGCCCTGGAAAACCGAACCACCGATACTTTGTCAGGAGCGTATTTGAAAATTAAACATCCCTTTCTAAATGACATATTTCTTTTTAATCATTAACTTTAGCACAAAGCAAGTGAGCATTGCTTAAGAAAATTTAAAATTATTTTGGGTTGGAATTTAATTTTCTGCTGTTTTCTATTATACTTTAAACATTATTGTGAACAAGACTGGTACTTACGGTGGCGCTGTACCGCGGTTAACTTGTGGTCGACCTCGGCTGTAAAACAAATCAATACTTATTAATGACGCAAATTACGCGACTTATTAATAATCTATTACCAAATGTGTTGATTGTTCTATTCGTTTATATAACGAGTTTTAGATTATTAGATAGTTCGACAAATCTTTGTTTCGATTCTTTAAAATGTAAACATATCGATTATTCGTTAAATAAAAGTATCATCTGCTTGAATAATTAAAATATCGACAAATAAAGTAATAGATTAGTCGATATTTTCTTAAATTATTCAATAATATTTCTTGATTTTTGGCCCTTGAGGCAACGTAGAAAATATTTTCGACGGGCCTCATTCTCAGAAACTTATTTTTAAGTATTTCCAACTAAGAATGTAAAATGTACTTTATCTTTTCAAATTTTCTACATTACTCACTTGCGAAGTGGGCAAAGAATAAAATATGAGATGGCAAGAAAATGGTTTTTACGGAGCATTCGAAAACCATCCTTGATGTAAAAAATCTGCGTATGATATACAACACTTTTTTAGCTGTTAAAGCGTGATGATAATAATTATCTTAGACTTGACTTATAAAACAATTAACCGTAGTGTAAAAACCAATACAGGCTGTTATTTTGATGATTGAAGATACTTAGTTCACTTATTAAAAAGTGTAATTCTGCTTGAGGAAACCTCTGCGTCGTAAGGATAACGTTACTCTCTAATCAAACATCAAGTTTAATGCAATTTATTCACATTCTGATGTAAAAAATCACGCATTTAATGTTTCAATTTTTGTCAACACTTAATTGTAGATTTCCATTTTTGATGTTGCAAATGCTGCCACTAATCCTCTATTACATTAATGTATTCTGTAATTAATTTTCACTATTCTTTAATTAATAGACATACCTGGGAGCACTGGCAGAATATTGTCGAATGGTGGTTGGGGTTGGTTGAGTCGTAGTTGTCAAGGAAATGTAAGAGTCCACAATTGAGTTGGGCGTTGTTACGTGAACCGGATGGCTAAGAACGTTAGTCCTACGTAAAAATACTCAATAGTTTAAATCAAATAAATTTTACTTTCAGAGCGCATCTGTGCCACG
This sequence comes from Druon quercuslanigerum, assembly GCA_010014905.2. Classification (NCBI taxonomy): domain Eukaryota; kingdom Metazoa; phylum Arthropoda; class Insecta; order Hymenoptera; family Cynipidae; genus Druon; species Druon quercuslanigerum. The sequence goes on along the minus strand of JAAAKG020021076.1, from coordinate 2,340 downwards.
GAGAAAATATCAATTCAAAAAAACTCTAAATTAAGGCCTCCTTTATTAAAAATCTTATTAAAGAAAAATATTCGGAAGTTGGTCAAGTCAAAACTCAAGATTCAATTCCGCCATTTTAAATGATGTTCAACCGAAACGGGATTAAATGAACATAACCTTTCTTAGCCTAGACTGTTTCTACCTATGATTCTTGGAATTTTAATTCAACATCGTGGTAACTTACGTAAGCAAAATTGTCATCTTGGAAATGCTCATCTTGACTAAAAGATTAATTAGCAATAAATTCGCGCTTTTATGCGCTTTATTACACAAAAAAACTCATAAGAAGAAAGAGGCGTTGCACCTTTCGTCTTACGAAATGTAGCCTTTTTCTTTGTTTTGCGCAAGCACAGTGTATGTTCGAAGTTGGTGCAATTTAGATCTAATTATTCGGCAGGGTGAATTTGTAACATATTTATAATTGTATACAATTTCTTTAATTCTTAATTTAAGAAAGCTATCTTCTAGATGGGAAAATAAAAACTCTGTTGTTTGAAAATTAGGCATTGAAAAATAAATATCAACTTTTTTATCTGGAGTGTTTGGAAAAAGATGGCGAAAATCTTCACTGCTTACCTCAAGAGTTAATTTGGAGGTGTAATTTTCGAAAATGGTTTAAATTGAATATTTTTCCGCTTGTTGATTGCTTTTTGGTGGCATAAAACTTTATCATAAGTTTTGGGGTTTTTGAAAATCACCATAAATTTGCGGTAAAACTGCTAGAAATTGTTTGTGATTTCGAAAAGTTTTTAAGTTAAAATTTGAGATAAAATATTTTGCAATAATTTAATTGAGGAAAATTTGAATTTTACCTAATAGACTGTTGGTTGTCAGTGATTCGGAACTTGTTTTTGTTGAGGTGAGCCTGAAATCAGAAGATACAAGTACATGACACGGTGTACTAGATTCTGAAGTTAGCTGTAGAAGTCGTTTGTGAAAGAGGCGATTAAGGCACACCTGATTGTCGTAAATGTCGTAATCCTGGACTGTGACGTCTTGATTCAGGTTGTACTTGTCAGCTTCGTTCACGGTGACCTTCTTCGGCTTCTGATGATACTGCTTCGAGTTCGATGACACGTCGGTTATCCTCACGCTCTGGTGATGTACCGGCATTGTGTGGTTAACCGTGTACTGATTGTAATCTGAGAGAGAAAACATGAAACTTTTACTTTCATGATACCTTGAACTAGGAGTAAATTTAGACTCACATTATCACAATGAAAAGTATAGAAATATTTTATTGATCGCAAATTTAAGGATTTTGTTTAAATTATATTTAAAGCGTACCCACTGTTAAATGAGCAGTGTTCACAGTATTGAATGCAGTGTGAACCAGTAATATGAAAGTATACTAGTCGAAATACCATTTGCAGCAATACATAAAGTAGCTATTACAGTTCGACATTGTAGAGTGGAATAGTATTGGTACATGCTATTTAAAATACTGCACCGCATTGTAAGGTTTTAATTACAAGCTGGTAGGCACTACGTTTTCCCATTGTCAATTAAAAATGGGGAATTATACAGTTTACAACTTGTAAGCTACCCCCTTTCATACTGCGATGGGTAATGGGATACGAGGTTGATGATGTAGTTTGAAATAGTAATCCGGTATATCAATATAGGGCCTCACCCGTCACCAATTTTGCAGTGTGAAATTCTAATATCTCCTTTTTCGTATTGTGTCAAGTGCTAACTGAGAGTGTTAGGGGTACAGCGTGAACATAGGAAATAAATGTTACTGGGCGTGATTATAATATCTCCACTTTTAAACAGTGTTATTCGCTGAGCGAAATTTGTTTTATTTTTTACAATATTAAGTTTATTTTTATAAATAATTATTAATCAATAATTATTTTTCTAATTAAAACTAAAATATGTATTGAGATTATAATAAACTTCATATGTGCCGTACTAAGGAAAATCTTACGTGAGTGGCATTGTCGTTTAGGTCGAATTTAACATTTTCAGTTATAAGAAAATAGACCTTAATAGCGAAGCCAGTTACGTAGGGTTTTCCTTTGCACGGGAGATATTAATTATTACGGCACGTATTAATTTAAAAAATCAAATAATATGATGAAATTCCAAAATGAATATTTGAATTCTCTTCAAATTCGAACTAGTTAAAAAAAACTGATTAAAGGCAAATTAGTGAGTCACTATTACTAAATATTTAACAGTGAGTGATTATTAGTTTTAATTTTTGAAAGTATTTCAGGTCCGTCTTGCGGGTTCGATTCCCGCCTCGCACTCTGGAAGAGCCTCGGTGGCCCATGCGGTGAACACTAGCCTAGCAAG
>JAAAKG020021065.1:0-20300 GCA_010014905.2 Druon quercuslanigerum | reverse complement strand
CAACCGACAGCTTGATGGGAGCCTTAACGAGATTCTTCAGTCGCCGAGGCAAACCCTCAGAGATGTGGAGCGACAACTGGACATATTTCCATCGAGCTGATTTGGAGCTACGGGATGCTTTCGAATCTTCGCAGCTGGATTGGACAGGTCTTTCTGGATCGATGGCGACACAAGGGGTTACCAGGCACTTCATCCCCCCTGGAGCTCCTCACTTTGGAGGCCTCTGGGAAGCCGGGGTCAAGCTGGTGAACACACATCTCAAACGCGTTCTAGGAACTCGCAGGCTCACCTATGAAGAGTTCAGTACACTGTTAGCCAGCATTAAAATGGTCCTCAACAGTCGCCCGCTCACTGCATTGACGGGTGATCCAGACGATCTCGATACCCTGACCCCCGGTCACTTTGCCATTGGCGGACCGTTGATCTCCATACCCGACCTCGGATTGCAAAGGCAAAGTCCCGATCAGCTCACCCGTTGGAAGCTAGCCAAAGGTCTCCGCGACCAATTTTGGACCCGTTGGAGTCTGGAGTACCTCAACACCCTTCAGCAGAGAACGAAATGGGCTCGTCCTCGAGGGAACCTCAAGGTCGGAGATATGGTTGTGGTTGTTGACCCCAGCCTCCTGTCAGTCAATGGACGATGGCCTTTGGCTCGCGTTCTCCAAACCCACCCAGGCAAGGACGGTCTTGTACGAGTTGCCACCATTAGAACTTCCACTGGCGAATATGTGCGGCCAATCACCAAGTTGGCATCATTGCCCTTAGATGCTTTGCCGGAGCGACCACCTGAGGCTGTGTCAGTCGCTTTGGATCATAAAAATTCCACTTCAACGGCGGGCGGATAGAAGATGGTCGTCCAAGGAACGAGGCGGGCGGTATGTTTCTTTCGACTTCTCTCCAGTGGGGGGCACCATTTTAAGCCGTCCATGGTGCTCTCATCGGCTGCGGCTAGTCGGCTAACCAGTTGGTCCTCACGCTCTAACCAGAGTGGACGTGTGTCGTCGCTTACTAGGCCTTGTGAAGTGTGCGTATCGTGGGTGCAGTGAACTATCATGAACTATCATAATTGTGTGAGGCTTTTCGTGATATAGTGATAAAATAAAGTGACATAATAATCAGGATTACAACGACGTATACTTATTTAAGACTTCACCGATCTCCCATCACCCCTCTCTCCCTTCAGAACCGAACAATTAGAAGAGTGTCAGTAGAGTGAATGAGGCCTGAAACAAAAGACTTTGGATACTAATGGACCCAAGTGGGGAACCTCACATGCAGACTTTGTGACGATCTTCGCTTGAGGTGATTGCTAGAGAGATTGATCTGGGTCGGATCAGAGTTGCGGAATGAACGTGTTATTTAAATAAATAACAGTCTAACTCAATCTGAGCATTCTAGATCAATCTAAAAATATTTCTAACCTCTTCCTGACACTACTGTCCTCCCCATTAAATGAGTAACGCCTACCCCGTAAGGGAAATGGCCTAATGGTGTAATAATAATTTTAATAATCATAATAAGAATAATTGTGCTAGTCCATGTTCCTTTAAAATTTCTTGCTTTATTGATAAGTATTCTGTTGACGAAGAATCTAATATTATTTTTGCAGTCTTTGGATCGTTTGATAGTACTGAACCTATATTTTTATTTTCAGTGCATAATCTATCGAATTCAGAATTTTTTAAGGTTAACTGAGATTCGAATATTATTTCAAATAAGATTTAAGAAATATCTGCCAGGAACACTGTTAATTCTCTTTTATACCTTTGTTCTCTTCGTATCTTGTTTCCGGTTGTTATTTTAGAAGTTAACCGATTATGTCTCTCTTTAACCAAACTAATTTCTTCTTTTGGTGCACATGAAGTTCCGCAAGCTCATTCTGTTACAATTAGAGATACTCCATTGCTTCTAACATCTGTTCCGTCGTGGCTAATTTTATATCTGTAATTAGTCCTTATTCTACATGGAAAAAATTTGACGTTTGTTTCTTCTCGACTTAAACGTTTCCTTTTTGGTCCTCTAATACATAATCTGCTCTAGCAGAGATTATTATCATTGTTTAGATTAGCGGTAACATCTTCGTCTGTAAAAAAGGCATTTTTTTCAATATCTATTCGGATTATTTTGTGCTATCCGGTAATGTAATATTGTTGTTGTCCATTAGTTCTATCACTTCACTTGCACCTTTCCTGCTAGGACCCAGCTTTTTGATTTTAGTATCATTATTAATTTTTACTTTATCGCCTGATTTGTTAATCTGTTATGTTTTTACTGTATCAATTTCCATTTTTTCATCAAGTCTTGATATATAAGATTAATTAATGGGGCAATTGTAGATGGAGAATTAGGCTCTCTACCAAAAGTAGCCTCGAAGGGGATTGTTCCCAAAGATGTGTTTTTATGGTATTTATTGTGAAACTAATAAAATTTAAATTATTGTCCAATTCGTTATTATTTTAGGCCATTAAAGTTATAACTAAGTTTTTTTAAGTAATGTGCATTGTCTTAATGTTAACGTTGATTAGGTATGAAAAATTGTTCTTTCTACATGTTGAATTCTGATTGTTTCTTCCAATTGCAGCAATAGTTCAGAGAGAAAGTTTTCTCCTTGATCAGATAAAATTGACTTAGTTGCGCTGAAGATGTAGATGTGATTTTCTAGAATTTGGTCAATGATTGAATTTGATGTTTCGTTCTGCAAAGGCAGCAGGACAGTGCATCTTTTTATTCTATCTTGGATACTGAGTTTGTATGTATTACCTTCGCGGGTATCTAGTCAAGGTCCAAAGATGTTTAAGGCCATTTCATCATTAGGTTTTGTTAGGATGTAAGATAAGACGGTGGATGCTTGTTTTATTATTTTGGTGTTTTTTAATTGACAGATAGGATATTTTTTGACATATTAATTAATTTTTTCCTCCCTTTATAACCATAGTGCAATCTTCTTTGGTCGTTCTACGCTATTATTTTCTTCTATGTGAGCCAACTGAGTCTTTTTCATGATTTGATTTTTTTCAGCTTAAGTAATCTCTTGGATATTCGAAAAGGATAAATGGAATACCGTATCTGGATAATAATTAAATAAGAATTCTACTAGTTCTCGCAATAGTTCTTTCTGTATGGGCGTGAATAATGGATATCTATATTGTAGTTACACTAATGTCAATTTCCGATCCCTAATTTTATCTGTAACCTAAACTAAATGTTTTAACCAGTTTTCTTCTTTACGATGCGCCATGCTTTCTGTAGTAATTTGATTCCATATTTTTCTCATAGAACTTGGTTTAATTTTTACTCGCTCATTGGTAACGGGATCAAATAGCAATTCCATGAATTCATTGTACCAGCTCACTCGGGGATTCTCAGGTGTTTCTTGCCACTCTTCTTCCTTGTGTTTCACGTCAGAATCCATGAATGATTCTTGTCTCTTTCTGCTCAGCATCTTGACTTTTCCTTTTGGTTTTAGTGCCCTAATCTCGATAATTTTATGCTTAGCTGTCATGGTCTAGTGCTTTTAACTGCTTAGAGATGGGTGTGAATATTGTAATAAATCTTTTTACCGGGCAGGAAAAAGCCTTGGTAGACATTCTGGGGTTTTCTTTTTTTTTCTTTATATAAATACTTTGCATTTATATTCTTCAAGACTGAACCTCCATTGCAATAATCGTTAACTGGGGACTTCAACTTAATCGAGCCATAATAGAGCTTTGTGGTAGGTTTGGATCTTGAAAGGATTTTCAAGTAGGTATCGTCTTACTCTTTTGACTCTCCACACTATGGCAAGTAACTCTTTTTCGCTAGTGCTTTAGTTACGGGTTATAGACCCTCGCTAAGACCCCTTCTCCATCCTATAACAAACCAAAACAAAATATTTTTCCTTCTCACCCTTTCCCGCTTACTGAACGTAATTTTTATTGTCGAGAACTTTTTGCTATTTATTGCTTGTAGAATTAGCCAGGGTGTCTAAAAACTTCTTTTTCAAAACTCCCTGAATTTTAATTGACAAATTTTTCATTTTCTTTGGTCATTAACATTCAAACATTGTTCTTTTAATCTTGTAAAGCTTTTTACGTAGCATCTTTTATACACGGAATAAAATAGTTATTTCAAATACAAATTTTTAAATTTACTAATTTATTTTACGTAAAAAAAATCCACCCGCTTCGGGGGCACATGCTCCTCACTAGTTGCGCGTGCGACTGTTGTTTCTCTCGCTTCGCGCTCGATAATGTATTTTCCCCACACCTGTGCACAGATTTTTTTAACCAAAGGTCAAACACAAATTGTATATAATTTCCATAGATGTATATTATTACAATTTGTAACATGCATTTGTATTAAAACAGACGTAGTTTTATTTACTTGTTTTAGAAATGCGCATTCCTTAAAAAAAAATTTAGTTGACTTTGTATCATCAAAATATGAATTTTTAAATCATAAATAATTTTCTACGAAAGAAATTAAATTTTGAATCCGAAAAGACGAATCTTTAACCAAAATGGCTGACTTTTTAACAAAATTGTTGCATTCTTTAACAAAGGTTTCATTTCTTTCCAAAACAGACAACAGTCATCTTATAAAAAAAAAAATTGAACTTTTGACAAAAAAGGCGAATTTTCTTTTTTTAACCCAAAACAAAATTAAAACAAAACAAAGTTTTCCACAAAATAGTTTAACTTTCAGCAAACACGCAGAAGTTTTAATCAAAAAGTATGACTTTTGAATGAAGTTATTGAATTTTCAACCAAATCGTTAAATTTTCATTGAAGAAAGATGCTAAAGCAGATAAATTTTTAAGTCCAAAAGAAGTTATTGAAACGTGAATTATTTTTCGAACATTCATTAATTGGCGGTCAAGCTTTAATTTGCAAGAATTTAATACCATGTACTTATTTTTTTTCATAATTTCGAAAACCGAGCTTTGTCATTTAAAACCTCATCATTACTTTAAAAGCTCGGGGGCACTAGTTATTGTTAACTGATTTAAAGATAAATCTAAAATTTATTTTTGCCTGAAACCCACAAATTTGTAAAGAAGGAAGGGGGGACGTCAAAGTTTTACATGTATAAATGTAGACACGTTATTCTTGCACGGATTATAGGCCTTTTTTATAAATCATAAAACCTTTGAAAAATGTAATTTCTTAAAATTACAAAAAAAAAGAACTTTGTCGTTATTTAAAAAATGGTTTAAATTGTTTTTGAGAACGTGCTCGTCACGAATCTTTTAAAAATTGTATTAAATTTTTATTTGCTTAAATACACGTAATCTCATAAAAGTTTTAAATTAAATATTGATTATACTATTTAATATATTTTAATAAAATTACCATTTTTATATCGTAGTTTTCTACATGTAAAACAAATCCTTTGACCTTTCATGAAATTCAGCAAAAAAAGTGATGTCACTGAGAACAGAGGCTACACAGTAATTCCTTGCCATCAAATAAAAATTTCATGTTGTGATAAATAGCCAGTACACGTGTATTAAATTCTGTAACTAAATTATATTTAAAATAAATATTACATACTTTGCCTATCTTGTTTAGGGCATTATATATAATGCCTGCAGATTATATATTGTAATATTAATGTCTTTTTGACAAAGAGAATTAATACACCTTCGACACAGTAATCCCGATTAACTCTACTCAAACTATATTAATGTTTGGCGCCAGACCTCTCTTGGGTCAAAGGAACAAAATCATAACAAATAATCAACAACAACAAAAATTAATTTTTATAACTAGAAATCTAACTCTCAAATCTGAAGCTCTAAAAATAAAAGACATTATCGGTTTTATGATGTACCGGTATTTACACGAAACTATAAAAAAAAAAGAACACTAGCTCAGATTTAAAGTCGGGAACATAAGGTAGAGAGCTTGGTTTTGTATGAATAGGAGTTTCCTATTTGTGAATAATACAACAAGTTACACGGCAAATGACTAGATAACAATTCATTAAAATAAATTCATACGATTGGCGGGACAATTTTCGATTAAAGCTCAACATTAACCAATTTTTCAATTTAACAATTATCGCCTGTCATCTTTAAGAATTCACAAATTTGGATAATGAAATGTCATAAGCTCAACAAAAGAAAGTTTTACAATTTGGGTTCTTTACGAAACGAGGATCAACTTACAATACAATCAATTTGTCGACACGATACTCCATGATTTCGCGAAATTTAACGATATAGACTATTTATAGCGAAATATTCAGGAGAATGGGGGGTGAAACAACTATTCACATGATTTGGGACATGGCGAAAATAATCAACTTATTCACCAAAAATAATCACAATAATCAAAATCACAATAATAAAAATCACAATAATCAAAATCACAATAATCAAAATCACAATAATCAAAATCACAATAATCAAAATCACAAGAGATAAAAAAAAAGCAAACTCAGAACAGGTCAGTAACATTGCGAACAATTCATCTTGTGAAACCTCATAGCCACGTGGCAAACCTAACCCCAAAATTAGTCATGTTACTTCAAGGAAAACAAAAATTAGAATTTTAGGGCTTTCTTGGCCAACTAAAATCGGGAAAACAAAAATTCGAATTTTAGGGCTTTCTTGGCCAACTAAAATCGGGAAAACAAAAATTAGAATTTTAGGGCTTTCTTTGCCAACTAAAATAGAGAAAAGTAGAATTAAAGGGCTTTCCTGGCCAACAAGAATTGATTAAAGTTAATTAAAAGGGCTTTCAGGACCAACTACAAAAGGGAAGTTTCACATCATACTTTCATAGGAAAGGTAACAAAAACAGAGGGCTGGGAGGCTTCGCAAGACTAAAAAGAAAGAAAATCTTACTGGCTGACTCGAGGTACAACGACGATGGGTCCCTTTCTCACTTCCTGGAAGCTCCGGCTGAGCTCTCTGGGGAAGCAGGAGAGCGTGAACGGCGCCCTGTCAACTCGGCGACAATAATTCGACACCACGCACGACTCAAAGGGGGCGGAGTACAACAAGAAGAGTGAATACTGACTTGCTCGAGAATTTATAGTCTTTCCTAGATTACGTCACATCCTTCTCGCCCGACTCTGATTGGTCGAAATTTAGTTACTTCTGCAACGTCGTGTGGACAAAAGTAGAACTAAAGCAACGCCGTACAATAAAAAAAAGATACATAAATGTTTTATTTTAATATTAAATCTCCCGTCGTTCCTTGCCTTAATTTAATAAATATAAACCATTTTTCACACTCTTCGAAGACGTCTTACAAACATTTACTAGCTAACGGGCTCATTTATAAAAATCTAAAATCTTGCACTGTGAGTATAATTTCGGAGTATTGACGATACGGGCCTGACCTATGGAGTTACCACGCATATAATTGATATTAAGTGAAAGGTTTTCTTTCTAGATTCGCTTTAAAATTAGATATAAATAAACTTAGTGTTGATCCAGGATTCTTGGAATTTACTGGAATAATCCAAGTTTTTTTAGAAAATTCGGAAGGTTTCCTGTGAATATCTGCAGGCGATTCATGATTGGGATGTTTAGATGTTAGGTTGGCAGCAGCGCCTCATGGTGGAACTGGCGGGAGAATTCAAATGGTAAAGTGAAGGTTAAGTACGTGTGTCAAGTTAGCTGAGTACTTTCGGCGTATTCGGCGGTTGAGAGCATCTCTCATTCTTCTGCGACATCCCACGATGATGATGTTGACTCCGAGAAAGGTTTAGCATGTAGAAAAAAACAAGGATTCGGAACGAGTCTGCGGTAATAGATGTACTTATAAACTAGATCGAAATCAATCATGGAGTATCGTGTAGCTTCAGGGGTGTCTGTGGCGATATAATTCATGATAATGATGAATTATTTTAAGTTACAATTTTACCATTTAATGTGTCTTGTGAGTTGCAAATTGCAACAGCACAACATGTTTATACAAAATATAATTCAATCAAAAAATGTGATTTAAAAAAACCCGCAGTCGTTTTCGTCGTTAATATTATATAACACATTGAATTGAAATTTTTTTAATTAAACAAATACATTTAAATACATTTTAAACTTATTTTATTATTTTCCAAATTGATAATTGTTCAATTGCCACTTATAAATTGGAATTCTCAAAATATTTTTAAATATTCTTGAAAAATTAATTTTTCAAAATGAAAAATCGTTTTGAATTTTTCAATCCAACTTAAATTTGTTCATACTCTCAAACCTTTAAGAATCCTTAAAAAGCTTCAAAAATTTATTTAAAAATCTTTATAGTGTCATTTATTATCCATCCTGTTTATTACATTTTATTTCGAATTAAAATTCTTTTCTTTTTAATAACTGAAAAATTTATTTATTCCATTTTGTTTACAAATGCAACAATTTGAGTAAAATTAAGTGTTTTTTAAATTAAATTCAAATATGTTTAAAAAGTAGCTTTTTTCAAGAATTATTATTTTAGGCTGAAAATTTAATAATTCCATTTTAAGAATACTTTTTATTTTTCTATAATACTGCTTCTTCTATAATTGAAAATTTTAACTATTTGGTAGAAAATTCAATTATTTTAAAAAAATGTGTCTTTCTTTTTAGAATTTGACTATGCTCTTGGGATTCTTTTTCTCTAATTCGCCTGGTTAAATATTCATCTCTAATGGAAGAAAAATGATCATCGTTTTTGGTTGAATGTTCGTCTTTTCTGTTTAAAAATTCGAGTATTAAGTTAAAAGTTCATCATTGTTTATTCAATGATCCATGTTTGTTTAAAGTACGATCCATCGAATCCATGATCAATGTTTTCTTAACGTTGGTCTCCTCTTATTAGCGCCAAACGTTTTTAGCTTTCGCATTTTAAAATTTTGAGTAAAGGTAGCTGCACTAGATGGAACCAAATCGCGATGTTTTATGGTCTAAACTATTGCTCTTAGTCTAATTAATAACTTTTCCTTTTTCATCAGGTTACATATTAATGATGGATCTTGGGGCAAACGTTACTTGGGCCTCACCTGCATTGCCCTATTTAACAAGTAAAAATTCAACAATTCCAATGTCAAATGCTCAAGGTGCACTTCTGAACGCGAGCACAAGTATTTCCGGAATAATAGGATTATTAATGTGTCCTCTAATAATGGATCGAATCGGAAGAAAATACACGATCCTCGTATTCGGATTATTACAACTGTCGTCAAAAATTTTAACCTGCACAGCCTATAACTACAAATTTTTATTTATATCAAGAGTGATGATTGGGGCAGCTATGATGGGAACGTTTGCCTTACTACCTCTTTACATAGGCGAAATTGCTGCGGAAAATCTAAGAGGAAGGTTTCTCATTTTTGACAAAATCTGTGCAAACTTGGGATCATTCCTAATGTCAATCGCCGGAGCTTTTCTGGCATACAACTCTATGAACCTAGTTACGATATCTATACCAATAATCGCAATTCTACTTTTTCCACTTATGGAAGAAACTCCATATTATTATTTGATGAAGGGTCAAGAGAAAGAAGCTACTGAAACTCTAATGAAATTGACCGGAGAGAGGAGAGTTGAAATTTTAACCGCAAATATTGAAAGAATGAAGAGTGTTATTCTCGAAGGACAGAATTCAAAGAAAACTAGCTTTAGAGAATTATTTAGTGATAGGGGTAGTCGAAGGGCTTTGATGATCAAAATGATTGCAGAATTCACATATATTTTCTCAGGTTATCATGCAATTCAACCTAATGCGCAAGAAATTTTTAGCAACAGTGGTTCATCCTTAGCGCCAGAATATTCGGTGATGATCATGACAGGAATTCAAATATTTTCTGGCTTCCCTTCTTATCACATAGTTGATCGGTGGGGAAGAAGGCCAACTTTTTTAGTATCCGGAGTATTTTCTGCACTTTCGTTGGCAATCGTGGGCCTCTTTTTCTTTTTAAAATTCTTTCTCCAAGTCAATATTTCTTCTTTTACTTGGCTACCACTTGTTGGTCTGATATCATTCACTTTTTCATGCAGCATCGGTCTCAGCACAATTCCTTACGTTTATAGAGGAGAACTTTTTTCGGTCAAGGTGAAGGCCGTAGCTACTATGTTCTCAGCAATTATTGCAGCAACAATGTTGTTTATAGCTCAAATAAGTTTGCCACTATTAAACGAATCCATTGGTATTTACTCAAGTTTTTGGATTTTTGGGTTTATTTGTTTGGTGGGGTCAATTACTCTTTTTTGTATTGCACCAGAAACTAAAGGAAAGAATTTGGAAGAAGTTATAGATTTACTGAGGAAAAAATAAGACTGTAAGGAGAAAAAGGGATTGTCAAAGCAATTCATTTCATCGCATAGTGTAAATAAAACATTATTTAATCAAATTTAATTGTTTATTTTAGGATATTTAATATATAATATATATCATCATTTAGTTTATCTTAATCTTTATTTATTTATTCGTTTGTGTTTACGTCTCTCACTAAGGATTGAGGGACCCTGCAGTTGATGGGAGGGCTTTCGGGTCTCGTCGGACTATAGATCTAGAATAGGTGATCTAGAGAGTGTGCATCGCAAGGTTTATTTACTGTGAAGGATCTCGCAAATTAAGGGGAGGGGAAGGATATGGAACGTCGAGAAGTGGGCGGAGTCAATGAACAGAGGCAATTAATGTAATATATTTGGTTTTATTAACCAACTTGCAATTGGTTGGTAGGACCTGCTGGTCCACGAGCGATGTTAAATCATGCTGGTTATCCCCGAGAGCAGATTTCGTCGGACTTCGTTGATGGAAGGGTAGTTTTGAAGGTTTCCGGTGAATTAGGAACCAGTGGATGGCGGAAGGTTAGGATGAGCTGACCAGATGCACGTGTAAATAGCACCAGACTGACTCCTTCGGGACAGGTTCTCGGTAATTAAAGACGGGGGGTGTTGTTCCCCACTTCTAATCCTAGGCCCGCAGGGCCGTATGGTAGCGGGGCGCTTGTATCTTTGTTACATTACTTTGTAAATCTGGCAGACTCTAGTCGATCCGGGACCTTCCGTACCGAGCCGCTACAAATTAGCCTTCTAATGATTGAGACTGGAATTCTCATGATGCAGATAAATTTGCACCATAGCAAAGACGCCTCGGCGATCCTAGTCAGACGCATGTCAGTAGTGCAGGAAGGGATCTCGCCGTTATTAAGGGGAGGCTCAAGGGCAGTAGCGAAGAAAGACTAGAGGTGGTTATCGCCTCGGTTTATTTTTCAGGCGATGCTGAGGAACTCGCACCTCCCAGCGATATGGAGACTCTTAATTCGTCACCATCAGAAAAACAGAATTCCTCTGCTACTGGGTTGTGATTCGAACTCTTACTGATCTTTCTGATTTTTTTACGTATCCCTGCAGTGCCGTCAAAAAGTACCCTGGGTCATTTAGACAAAAAAAAATTAACCATACAAAATAATTGTTAAATTTCAAAACCATGAAGGATCTCAAGTTGAGAGCGAAGAGGGCTGAGGTTCCTCTGACCCTAGAAGGCCAGCTAAGGGTTTAAAATACGAGTGAGGTTCTTGACTTGATTCTATGATTGGATTAACTATGAGCAAGGTAGTGTGCTGGAGAGTCTCCGATGAGAAGTCTCTTTCGAACCACAAACATATTTTGTTATAGCTAACTGTAGGAAAAGTCGCAGTTCTAAAGATCAGAAACTCTATAAATAGACTTCGGAACTCATATAAAAGGAAACTCAAATGGAGGCTTGTGGAATTCCCCACAAACTATGGTAACATTGATAAGTTGGAGAATGCCTCGGATTTTCTGTGGAGAGCTCTGACTACATCTAATGCAAACAATTGCCCTACAAACACAATTAAGTCTAGAAAAGGAGCAGAATGGCGGAATGTCCACCTGGAAAAACTCCGTAAGAAAAGAAGGCTTATGTGCAACAGGACAAATAGAAATAAATTTCCTTTAGACTGGGACATCTATAAAACGGTTCTGTTTGAATACAATAAACATAATAATAAGAAATTAGAAACAGAAAGCTTGAAGAGGCTTGCGTGAGGAATCGAAAACAGCGAGTACGCCCAGGTGAAGAACTAGCTCTGAACCGCATGATGGAAATTCGAATTTCGCCACTAAGGTCGTAGACAGCGAAAAGGTGGAATGGGCCGCAGGGTACAACTGTTCATGAAATGAACAAGGGGTATCCAGCGCTATTACAAAAGTTGCATAGATTTAGTCGCCCCTCTACTGACGAAATTATTTAGGGCAAGCATTCCTCTAAAATACGTGACATCGAGATGAACGGACAGTGAAATGGCCTTCATTCACAAAGCTGAGAAGGAAGGTTACACTATTGCCAAAGAGTTTAGATTGTTTAATTTAACGACTTTTATCCTAAAAACTTTGGAGAAGCTGGTGAAGAGATAGATCAAGTATCAGGTGCTTTCGGACTCTTTGCTGCACAGACGGCAGCACGCTTCTCAGACAGGCTGTTCGGTAATTAGAGCAGCGACTGGACTAAAAGTGATATGCTGTTGGCACGATAATAGACATATAGAATGCCTTCAGTAATATTCCAGAATTCACCCGTCGAGTGGCTTTGAGGTATGACATGCTAAACCGGCTAGTAAGCTTGGAAACAGATGGGGTGAAGACTTAGTTAAGGAAATGGTTAAACATCCCTGCGTTTATCGTGTTAATGCCCGGCATTAACCAGGCTCATGCAGCAAACCCTTGGGGCCCATTTAATTGAACCGGAGGAATTTAAAATTCTATCGGTAATTGACATAATAAACGTCATCAAAAAGGTCTAGGGTCAACTACGCAAAAGACTGTATAGCTTGAGCGCTATGGGAACTCCTCAGGACTTGCCGCCCGTCTTAAAACTAACTAGCTAACTAGTATTTATCTACTTTTTGTTGAGCGACTCGAAATTTAGTTTTTATTAGGAAGCCTTACTTAAATTACGGAACGGCTCCTTTTAGACCCCCCTCCTCCTGTAACTAACCGTAACCAAATATTTTTACCCCTTTTATTTTACGTCATTTATGGTTTCCAGAAATAATAAAATTTGGAGTGGGACGATGATTGTGGGTTCTAAAGCGTAGGATTTGGACCCACTCTTGTCGGTTCGCGGATTCAAATCCCGCCTCGCACTCTGGAAGAGCCTCGGTGGCCCATACGGTGAACATTAGCCTCGCCAGGGAGTTGTTCATCTCCGGAGAGTCGCGGGTCCGGTACCTCTAGGGAAAAAGGTTCTCTAAGTACTTAAGGCTGTTGCTCTTGGTGGTTCAGAACCCACCTTACACTGTAGGTCCCCCTCCCACCTCCAACTAAGTTTGTGAGAGGTGTATAAAGGATAGGGAAGAAGGTGCAAGAAAAATTTAAACCCTTAGGGGACACATTTGAAGCTTCCATCCGAAATAATAAAATTTGGGACTTGAAACTAAGGAAAACTTCTAGTATCTAAATATTACTGAAAACTTTTAGGAAATCAATCGAATCTGGATTTTTGGAATGCTTAAAGTATAAAATAATGAAAATGGAAAATTGTGAGAAACAGTTCACGTAAATCCACAACAGGCATCTATGACGAAATTAATAAAGTTTTCTTTACAGAAGCCAACAAACATTATACAGAAATATCACTTACTTGTCAGACAATTAGTCATTCAATAATAAGGTGTTATTGTTTAAAGAAATTTAGTTAACAAATGCGCTATCTTACTATTTTTAGAGTCAAAGCTTGGTTTTCTCAACATAATTAAGTGTAAATGACTAATTTTAAGACCCTTAGAAAGCTTGCATGACAATCAACAATTTCATTGGCAATAACAATTGTCTAAACATCCCATTTGATAAATATTTTAAAAAACTGAATTAACAAATATATTTCTTGGCTCTTTCTAAAATTAAAAATGTTGCTCTTTAACCTAAACCACTGTTAATTAATAATTTCCTAAAATAATTTTTAATTTAGGAAAAACAAACGTCAAGCAAGTGATATTATTTTTATCGATCGATAACAGAGAGCCATTAGCAAATAAAAGGCTGCTAATACATGACGTTGTTAAAAAAATTCAAGTTTTAACTCTAAAAATAGGTAGAGAGTGTACTTGTTATTTTTTGTTTAAACAGTCATCAATTTTTACTGGATGACGAAATCTGCTGACTGACATTATCGTATAATTTTTAGCTGATTCAGTAAAAAAAACTTGATTTACTTTATCATATATTCCAGCTTTGGAAAGTTTATAAAATAAGAAAAGATTTATTATCTTTTAATAATTCAACTAAAAACAGTTTTTATTTATTAATTGATCATACATAGTGAGAAAAAATTGACGAATCACTGTCAATCCTCATGAATCTATTTTCACTCACTAATTTGTTGATAAAAAATTTAATAAATTTTTAGGCAATTACCGAACCATTAAAAATTTCGTTTCCTGCATAGTTTGAACACAAAATGGAATTTTTGATTTTTGATAATTTTTTGTGCCATCAAAATTTTAATTTTTTATTTTACAAGAAAATCCAAAAAGTTGTTACTATAGTTTTATAGGGCTTTGAAAAAGAAATTTTTTTTCTTCTCTTAGCTTTTTTAATACCGTGTGTTTTTTGGCCTAAAATTTGGATTTTCGACTAATTTAAAAAATTTTTTAAATGCTATAACTCTCAGAACTTTCTTTTTAATAAAAAAATTAATTCGGATAAATTATTTGTATTTTTTTGTGCTATAAATATCCATGCATAGAATTTTCAAACTAAAAAAAAATTGTCTCACAAATGTTCAAAATGGGCATACTTTTTGAATTTTGATCTAAAATTTTTTTGATCTAAATTCATTTTGCTAACATTATTTATTACCTGAGTCTTATTAAATATGGGACAAAAAGTCAACATTTATTGAAAATCCCGTGACTTTCTGCCTCATTGCTAAGCGGATATTATTAAAAATAATAATCAATTGTTTAAAAAATTCATGTTTGCTAATATTAATTATCATTTCACTTAAATTAAAAATTCGACATAAAGTCAACTTTTTTAAAGAAAATCCTTCTAAGCCATTTCTAAGAGAAGATTATTTAAAATAATAATAAATTGTTTAATAATAAATTCTTTGAAAACAACGCGACCTTCTAACTTTATTTTGAGACAAATTTGCTGAAAGAATAATAAATTGTTTAAACAATTCGATAGAACCAACTTCCAAGCAACTGTTTTTTTCTGATATGCAATACATTTACGACGCCAATTATTCTTTCGAGAATAAGAATATGGAAAATAACTAAGTTAAACTCGTCATTAAAGGAAAAAATATGTTTTTCTTTTTCAATTAGAAAATAGAGCAAGCATAGAACAATATTGACAAACAACAGAAATTTGATTTGTTCTTTTCTCGTAAATTCTTTTTTTCCGGTTGCCCAACTGGCTTTGTGTATCTATTTTTGCTTTATCATACGCATAATTCTTTCTCTTTCGACGCTATTTCTCATAATATTATGGATATTTTTCTGCTGAATAATAAAAACAAGTATATCACTATTGCTCCTCTTCTCTCCTCTCCTCTCCTTTCATCATCTCTCATCACATCTCCTTTCCTCGCCTCTCCACATCCCCCCCTCCTCACCCTTCACCTTCCCTCCCCTCCTCTCATATCATTTCCATTCTCCCCTCCCCACCCCTCTCATGTTCTCTCATCGCCTCGCACACCTCTCCCCTCCTTCACCCCCTCCTCTCTTCTCATATTCTCTTTTTTCCTCTCCTCTTATCTCCTCTCTCTCCTCATTTTCCTTCTCCCCTCCCCTCCCCTATCCACTCCTCTCCCCTCCTCTCCGCATAATTCGTATTTTTTGTCATCGCCATTTCTCATAATATTATGGACATTTTTCTGCTGAATAATAAAAACAAGTATATCACAACTGATAAAAAATTGTACTTCATTTTATTTTTTTGTTAAGAGAATGTTTGGAGTAATGATTTTGGAGTATTGCAAAGATTTGAAGATGATTTTGAAATATATGAGTGATTTAGAATATTTTTTAATTACTTCCTGCATTTTCAATAAGACTTAAAAAGTTTCCCAATATCAAATTAGTTAAAATTTCCAGAGTGAATATCATATTTAACGTTTTTGGAATTACGAAACTTTTTAATTTTACAATTTTTTCCTTATTCTTATATTTTGTATTGCTCCTCTTCTCTCTTCTCCTCTCCTCTCATCTCCTTTTCTTCCTTTCCTCCCCTCCCCTCTTATCTTCTCTCCTTTTCCACACTCACATCACACCAGCCCTCACCCTTATCACCCCTCCCCGCATCAACCCTCTCCTCTCCTCTACTCTCATATTCTATCCTCTCCTCGCCTCTCCTCTCCTCTCCTTTCTCTTCTCTCCTCCCCTCAACACCCCTCTCCTCCCCTCACCCCCTCTCTGCTCTCCTCTTCACAGCTCTTCACTTCTCTTCCCTCCTCTCCTCTTCTCTCCTCTCCACTTCTCTACTCTCCTCTTCACTCCTTTCCTCTCCTCTTTTCTCCTTTTCTCTTCTGTCCTTTTCTTAAGAGCCCCACTCTCCCTTATGTATAAATAATAGTGTCTATAATAATAGATGGGAGACTCGGCAGGTTAAAAAATTTTCAAAATAATTTTACCGTATTTTTAGTGGTTCAAATTCAACGTAAAGCTCTTGGTTCCTCTTGTAAAGTAAAAGAGAAACCCGGTTTACAAACTTATTATATCATACCTTATAGGCATACTACACTAGTTTTCCAAGTAAAAAAAACAAATTTACATTCAGTGAGGGTATATTTTTCCAATTCATGTTGGCCTCCTTAACTTAAAAATCGCATTGAAAGATTTGTACGGATTGGATCGATTAGAAACAACCGTTTTTTAAATATTTTTGAACTTCTTTCGATGAAAAAGTACCAAAGTTACAGCATTTACAAAATTAAAAGAAAAGAATGAAAATGAAAGTTTAAAGTCAAAACAGCGCACATTATGAAAATAGTCAGCATGAGAAAAGGCTTTTTTTACCACTTACAAAAATTCCAATTATCCAAATATTTCAACACAACTCTAGAAAGGTTTTAGTGTACATTATAGTAGGCTGCATCAGCGAAAAGGATCTTCTGAAATTATAGGAAATTTTTTTAAACTGTGTACAGTTTTTAATTCCATAAAATCATTAGACAACTTGGAAGTCCCTTCAAAAAAATTTTAATTTCTTGAAAATTTCTTGGGATCTTTGGAGATATCGTGAAATTTTCAAAATCCTTTAAAAGCTTTTGTGATATTTTGAAATAACCTTGGAATTTTTGAAAATACCCTAAAATATTTCACATCATTTGAAATATTTGGAAATATCTCGAAAATTTTGCAGGCGCTTGGAAAATCCTAGGAATATTTTAAAATACCACAACATCTTTTAAATTATTAAAATTAATTTCAAATGTTTACAAATATTATCGAATTCTTGTAATTTCTTTAAAATTCCTTGGAATCCATGGAAATAACCATTTAAAATCCATGGAAATAATATTTGAAAGCCTTTGAAATATGTTAAAATATTCTTTAAATCTTTTCAAAAGGCTTGAAATCTTTTGAAATTTATTAAATCGCTTGAAAATTCCTGGCAATGTTTGGTAATATCCTAAAATATTCAAAATCCTTTGAAAGCTTTTGGAATATTTAAAAATATTTTCAAGCGCTTGGAAATTTTTTGAAATCTTTTCAAATACTCTAAAATCTTCCAAATCCTTTTAAAACCTTCTAATTGGTTTAGATATATTTCATATGTTTTAAAATCTTTTTATATTTTATAAATCTCTTTAAAATTCCTTTTAATTTTTGAAAATACCCTAAAATATTTCACATCCTTTGAAATCTTTAAAAATATCTCGAAACTTTTACAGGCGCTTGGAAATTTCTGGGAATATTTTAAAATGCAATAATATCTTGAAAATTGTTTAAATTAATTCCAGATGTTTACACATATTATCGAATTCTTGTGATTTCTTTAAAATTTCTTGGAATCCATGGAAATCTCCAAAAAAAATTTAAAATTTTTTGAAATATGTTGAAATATTTTTGAAAACTTTTCCAAAGGCTTGAAATCTGTTTAAATTTATTAAATCTTTTGAAATTTTTTTGAATTTTTTGAAAAAAACCCTAAAATATTTCACATCCTTTCAAATCTTTTAAAATATCTCGAAACTTTTGCAGGCGCTTGGAAATTCCTGGAAATATTTTAAAATACAATAATATTTTTTTTTGATTCTCTAAATTAATTCTAAATGTTTACACATATTATCAAATTCTTTTAATTTTTTAAACATTTCTGGGAATCCATGGAAATACCCTAAACTAAAACTAAAATGCTTGAAAATACCCTGCAATATTCAAAATCCGTTGAAACCTTTTGTAATATTTTTAAATGTTTCTAGGTACTTATACAACTCAAGGAATGTTTTAAAATACGCTAATTTTTTTAAAATCCTCTGAAGACAAGTAAAATTCTTGGAAACTATTCCGAATGTTTGAAAATATTTTTAAAAAATTTTAATCTCTTGAAAATTCCTTAAAATCCTTTAAAATTCTTCAAACCTGTTGAAAATGTTTGAAAATCTTTTCAAAATTTTTAAATCTCTTAAAAATTCCTTGAAATCCTTGGAAATACCCTGAAATATTTGAAATCCTTCGAAATCTTAAAAAATATCTTTAAATTTTTTCAGGCGCTCAGAAAAAAATTCCTTAGAACCTTTGAAATTCTTAAAATCTATTCAAAAGGTTTGAAAATCTTTTCTAATGTTACAAATCTTGTAAAACATTCTTGAAATCTTTCTAAATACTATAAAAACATATACTTGAAAATCTTAAAATATCTTGAAATTTTTTCAGAAGCTGGGAAATTCTTGGGTAATTTTTGAAAATCTATTCAAACTGTTTGAAAATGTTTTCAAACTTTGTAAATCGCTTAAAAATTTCTGGGAATCTTTTAAAACGACACAAGAGACGAGCAAAATTAAGACAGAATTTGTTTAACCAAAAAAGCTCTACTACTTTGTTATAAACTCTGGTTATAAAAATAGGTTACAAGTGAGAAAATGAACTTGTTGGAAAAGGGACATAAGGAGGAATAAGGGGGTGGATATAAGGCAAGAGTTAGTAGGGCGATTGAGGTTTAGTAGTATAGCTATGATAGCACGACTCCACTTACCGACCGAGCAAAGTTCGCTTCCATGGGAAGTTACCGACAGTAGGTAATGCTAACTTTTGGACGTGCATATTCCAGCTAGGTTATTATTTTTAGCATCGAATAGTAATCAAGTGGGGTCGGTAATTTCTACATTATCATTTTATCCTCTGTCGATAAATCAGCTGGTCGGTAATTTTTCAAGTTACCATTTCACCCTCGGTCGGTAAGTAGAGCCGTAGTGACATAGCTATACTACTCGTTTGATGCCTGGTTTACTGTTAAGGATTAAAATAAGTGGGTGTTTTACAATAAATAAGATTTTCTTAAAGTTTGTAACTTGATTTATTTTTCCAAAACTGTCAAAAAGCTACACTATGCGGTTAATAAATCAGCACGGTAAATTTAGTTGGTAGATTTTTTCTTCTTGATGTTATGGAAAAATTGAGATTTAGTTTCTCTGCACGCACTATGTTAGTATGGAGGCTTCGGCTTGTGCTTCGGCTTCGGCTTCGGCTGTGGCTGCGGTTTCGGTTTCGGCGGCGGAGGCACACATACTCTGTCGGTACTTCCCTTGTCTAAAATTGTTTAATTTACACGCTTCATTATTTATAATTCATATTTTCCACGTCATCTTATTTCAACATATCCGAAAATGATAATTGAGTTATTTTTAATTTATCATCACGTTTGACGTCAACCAAAAATTAAAGAATAGTAAAATGCAAATCTAAAAATTTCGAGAATATTACGTTATAAATATTCAGAATGGAACTACATATACAAAAAAGTTCGAAATTAAATAATTAGTAACTATAATCATTTCCAATTATTGCATCTGTAAATTTGAATCTTTAATAATTTCTGACCTCTAAAACATAAAAAGGTCACTTCTAAAAAATTGTGGGTTATCTTAACACCCCCCCCCCCTCTTCCATGAAAAAAAGTTAACTATTTGGGAGTTCTCAGTGGATTTCGGGTTCCTAGAACTTTTGAAAAATAAGTCCAACCAATTTTCTAACAAAAAATTTCAAGAAATAGCGCTCCCCCAACTTTACAAAAAATTAACTTTTTTTTAAAGACGTTTTGTTTACAAAAGAGTTCTAGAATTCTCGAAAACTATACTTAAGTAAACAACGACTTTGAGAGTTCCAAGTTTTTCAATTTATGATCAGAGCCCCCC